>JAUMHH010004172.1:0-11417 GCA_032359455.1 Chlamys rubida
AGTGGTGGGAATTAGTTCAAATTTTGTAATCGATGGTTGGTTTGACAAAAATCTTCAATCTATGTGATCCATATTATATTTGATTAAGTTTGATAACATTCTGACAACAACTTATCATAAAACCAAGCACATCCTTCCTATGACAATATATGGGGATACATATCGCAATATATTCATTCTGTATTGCAATATATCCTGATACACTCTTGGCGTATTGTGACACCCCTACTACCAACGCCCCCAATTTTTTTTCAAATTTGTAGAAAAAACACTACAAATACATGTACCAGTGCATGTATTATATTCAATGTTGGTCACTGTGACCTATTTTTTTCCACTTAATTGACTTGGCTAAACTTTTTGTTCCATTTCAATCAAAGCAAGAGTGTAGGGACGTATGTTTGATTTTTATATGCATGTTGAAAAAATGTTGATGGGACATATTATGGTATGGCGAGCATCAGTTATGATGGCTGTCCGTCTGCCATAGCGATCCACACTTTGGTTTTTACAAGATGACTTTGCTGAAGTGTAATGATGTGTAAATCATGGTTGTAAAAAGTTCCATCATTATTGATTTGTTTTCTCTCCATTCTGTCTCACAGACCAGGAGTACTTATTGATAGTTATCCAGAATCCCAACGAAGCAGTATAGGTCAGAGTGATTTATGTCTGGCTGCTAAACACGTGTCTGCTTTCTATTAAAATTAAATGCATTAATGTGTGATCAAATAATTTGGCTAAAACATTCTAGAGTACAAGATTTGATTAAGGCATTTTATTTAGTTAGATTATGACTGACTCATATCTATTTAATTACGTAACTTTGTTATGATAATTATACATGTTCATAAATTTTGTATTGGTTAACATGTGCATATTGGGGTGTAAAATTCCACTAACCTGATGCTAGGGAGCTAGTAAATTTTATGTTGAAGTTTTCAAAATCCACCTGTGGGCTAGTATTCTCAGCATTAAATTATACACCCCTGAATTAAATTTAACTTGCTTAATTCAGCATTGATATCAATGACGGTGCTTCATCAATTCAGAAGAAAAATTACACAGGATTCCAAATGTAAAAATTACATATTTCATATGTAAAACAAGAATCAGTATTTAACCTGCTTTGGACCAAACTTTTAAAAATCTAGCACTAAGTTTGGTTGATTGAATATTAAGGCATTAGATTAAATTTTGATTGGCAACTTAATATAATGTGGCTGAGTGTTCTAAAGGGCATTTATTTGGTTTTGATTGGCTAATGTTGTGAAAATGTTATACTTGGTTCATGTACCAAGTTTGAATGGCTAAATATTGAGTGACTGATTGTACTAATATTGCTTGAATATATGTTGGTTGTGGCTAGTTTGTCCGGACTAGTAGTGAAAGGAAAGGCTAAGTTTGTTTTGAACACAAACATGATTCGAAAACTTAATTTGCGAGCTAACGGAAACATCTGTTTCCTTTGTGAAGCAAAAAAAAGTGTAAATGACCGGTTTCTCGACTTGAAACCGGTGAAAACAACGGCTATAAATTGATGCACAAAAAGAGTAATTTTCAGCGGTTGAGAGTTGAGACACTGGTCAGTTACACGCTTTGCTTGACAAAGGACTCAAAGCTTGCAAAATAAGTTTTCAATTTCTGTTTAGTTGAAAAAAGAATGGAAAATGATAATCAGTTAACTGATTATTAAAAAAAAGGACCCTTTCATCAACGTCTCAGCTATCAATTATCAGAATTGCATCATATTTAAATTCATACTCTAACCTTGAATATTTATTGATGTAAAAATTGTTTGCTTTAGTATAAAATTATCATATTTGAAAATCTGGGTGAAATGTACATAATTCTATATAGAATATCATTACAAGATGAGTTTGAATATTGTTGTAATCCATTTAAGCCCAGTTTCTGCTATTGACAGAAAAAAAATATAAAGGACTCCTTATTGTGCATGTATACAATTTGGTGCTGAAATTGTTAAAATCCTGTAATGATACTTAGAAAGATAAGATTTTGATAGTATAAGAGAAAAAAAGAAATGATTAAAACTGATAAAATCTTTATTTGTGCATCAATTTGTGGCGTATTATTAATGAAAATAAAAAATGATGAAAGTTAATCAATGATATGTTGATGAAAATGCGGCGTGATGTCGACCAAAATTAGAATATGTTTAAGGATATAAGCTACCTAACTGACAAATTACCTCCTTATTTATAAAGAGTTCCATTATAAAAAAAGTTATATATCTTTAGTTACATTAATAGAAATGTTACTTGTTAAATTTAATTGGTGACATGTTTGAAGGGAGTATTAAATACTCTAGCTGTTGTGAATAATCAGATAAAAAAAACCATTGTAGGTAGGATAACAAATCACTTGTATACAATGTAAATGTAGCATATATCCTTACCACAGTAGTGGTACAATCTACATGTATTGTCATCTTTCTGAAATCTTACTGATGTGTTGTTTTTTGTTTTTGTTTTTTCAGAGAAGGATTATCTGATGATAGTAATCCAGTCTCCTAAAGTTCTCTGAGAGTTCCCAAGACAGGACAAAATCATACTGTGATCATCATCATCATGTTTATAGGGTTCCCCTTCGTGGAAACATAAGACTTTGACATGTATACAGACTGATATATGATGCTACATACAATGTTCAACTAAATGTATATAGATCTTATAAACCTATTACAAAGTCAATATGAAAAGTAATTTGTCTTTAATATAGTAGGAAATAATAACTGTAATGTACGTAACTGTGTGTAGCATTATAGTAAGTCAGTCATGGTACATACAAATCAATACAAAGATTGAGTGTTCATTTTTTGTACCAGCCAAATAACTCAACAACACACTTTGAGATTTTCAACAAAAGGGGGATTATTTATTCATGTCTATCTCCGCTATTTCATGAAAATAAATATGTAAACATACACGTAAAGCATTTGTTGAAATGTTGTTATTTGCATGTGAAAATTGTGTGAATCTTGCTGTCTAGCTTAGCTAGAAAAAACAAGAGTGGTACATGTAGAAAATTTATCATTTCAACCATTATATAATGATCATCCATTGTCCGTTAGTCCACATAAACTTTTTCTTTAAAAAGACTTAAATATTCGACTTTATCACCAAGAAGCCTGGGGTCATGACATTTTCCTGTGGCAGGATTGAAGGACTATCAACTTTGTTCAAATAAGTGACCTCGACACATTCTAGATCACAGCCTTTCTAGGTGTCTTCTGAATAACTGTGAAGCCTAGGGTATTTATATTTGGCCTGTAGCTTGCTAATGTGATTTGAGGTCTTCCAACCAAGATTCATAAGGTGTATCATAACGATACTTCAGTGTTATCTTGCTGTCAAGTTTGTTTCAAATCAATTTGACATTGACCCAAATTGAAGGTCACAGGAGAAGTGTTTGCTAGCAGCTTTGAATAACATGAATAATACAGGGTCGTTCAGCTTCCCAAACATTTGACTCTTGTGACCTAGAAACTAACTAGGTCAGTCTGTGCTCAGTGTATAATTGCATGTTCACATATTTGATACCTATAACTAAGTATACACTGTATATAGGTCAAGGTAATATATTCTGATGATTTGATATATCCCTTCACACTAGCAAGCTTCATGCCACATATCATAACTTAAAGAGTTCTTGGATCTTTTGAAAATGTCATCCAAATATTTCAACACATTTTGACCCATAAGACTCAAAATCATGCTTTTTGTATGTGATATTTACCCAAAATCACAAGGCACATGCCCTGTGGAAAGTAGGTAGAAAAATCACTTGTAGAGCCTTTTGCTATGCAGAAGTTTTCATTTACTATATTCTTCCGTTACCACGGAAACACACAGCCCAAACTGCCAAATTCATCGAAAATAAGTATTTGCAAATTTGAATTGAGTATGAATCATCTCTCCATGTTTATTGGTGCAAAAACACCTAGCCTAGTCTTTGTTAAATGAAAAGGTCTAGTTAAATAAGCAATATTAGAGGAAAATGAGGCAGCTCTTTGGATAACCTACATAATTATGTAGCTGTCATGTGAACTAATTTCCAATATTTAAAAGAAAAAGACTATATGCAATAGATCTTGTAAACTTTAATCACAGAAAGCAATTGCACAATGCAGAGACACTGGGTCACTAAGACAATACAAAGAATAAAGGTGATTACAAATTAAAACCTAACTTATAGGTACATATACTAAATTGTTGATTTAATCAACAGTTAAGAGGTTTGATATGCATGAACATTAAACGAGCTTGTAATAACACATGCTGATCTATAAACATTGCCATTGCCATTTTAATTCATCTTGTATAACAACTTTGTGACAAACTCCACAAAGACTATTAGTATGTGTGCATGTTACCTGTTCCTGGTCAGAGCACCAATTTCTGACACTTTGGCAGGATGGAGGGATATTATAATGTAATTGTAAGACATGGAATCAAACCCAGGAATCATCTGGGAACAAAAAAAAACCCAAGTGATTTAGATAACTAACTGGACTAACAGGAGACCAAGGTTCACATATGAAAGCAATGAACATAAAAATCCTCTTATATCAATCTAGATGAACCATCTGAGGAAACTGATAAACAACAATCAACCCAGACTAGATATGTATATAAAAAATGTATTTC
This sequence comes from Chlamys rubida, assembly GCA_032359455.1. Classification (NCBI taxonomy): domain Eukaryota; kingdom Metazoa; phylum Mollusca; class Bivalvia; order Pectinida; family Pectinidae; genus Chlamys; species Chlamys rubida. Next base: position 4,671 of record JAUMHH010004172.1, read on the forward strand.
TAAATGGCCTGGAAAATTGGTGGATCGAGACCTAGTCATGGTGGTCTTGTACATTGTATCACACATTTGGATAAAGTGAGGCTTGACTAAAATACAAAATTTTAATATTTGCGGAGTTGGATCTTGACTTCTACCTATATATACAGTGTATGTTTCTTATCTTATTTTTTTTTAATTTTGGTCCCCTGATTTTCTGAGTATAATGGCAGAGTTCACACTCAATAGTCCAGGAAATAAGCTGTAAATGTATACAAGTTGAAGAAAAAAAAGATGTGAAAAGTCATAAATGTACAATGTACTGCCTTTGTTAAACTTATACACTAAGTTCCTGAACATAGTTCTTTGAAGGCCTCCATGCCAAACTGGAACACAAATATTTCTATCAACATTGCCCAAAACAGGAACAAGCTCAAAAAGATACATCATTTCTAGAGATAGAAAAAAAAATCCTTTGGGCCTCAGTCTCATCAATTTTAATTAAATCTGAATTCCTTATTATACAGGGTCAAAATCAACATTTTTTATCAGTTATATGCACTTTTAGAGAAGTAGAAATGTCGAAAGAAACAGAAAGTCCTACAAAAGTAAGCAGATGCTAACAATCTAGTTAAGTCGAAGTTTCCTCTGGCCCTGACACAAGACTGTTGACAGACACAAAGTGTAGATATACGTCTCATCGATCTGTCAAAATTTCTCAAGTCTTGTGTCAGGACCAGCTTAGGAAACTGAGGCTAAATCTGCTAAAGCTCTGGTGAGATGATAATACAGTGTTTATATAATCTACCATTATCTAATGCAAACGATTAACACTATAGATAAATAAAATTATGCAAAATATGTTTATATGTTACCATACAAATCATATATGCAGATTTACCTCCCTTATGTATAAGTGGCATTTTTAATTATTCATAATAACAGGTTTAAAATCGATTCAATGCGTATTCATTTCTGTATACAGTCCAAATGTTTGATCAATTGCTTTATTAAACGATTTATGAAAAAATTACCTATCATGAAACTCTTATAATAAAAATGGAAGGAGATTATATCACATGATATATCCTACATGTAGGATATACCTTATAATAATTACCTAAACTGACTTTTGAAATTTGTGAAAACTGTAAATGTAAAACATGTAAAAAACAGTTATTCATTTTGCAAACAGCATGGATTTCTTATGCAGAATTTCATCTCCTTGGGATGATGGGTTAATTTTGTTGTTAAAGTATATAGTCAGTTAGAAAATGAAATTCAATTGACAAATTATCAATAAAAAAATAATAACATTGCCTATCTTTATATATAAGGTCAATATATATATATATACCTGACTATACACCATCATCCAAACCTTTTATTCTTCTCTTAATTGAATAAGTAAAATTAACAGCATGAAATGTGATCAACTTTTCGACTTAATGCACTAATTACGTGTATTATGTCTAAAACTAACTTTATTATCCTAGAACATTAACTTAAAGTTAAGCTGAGAACTTTCTTTCACTGGTAAAGAAAGTTCAGAGTTTCTTCAATACAGGAAAAATAACCAGAACACATTATATTTCTTAACTCGTTCACCCCTGAAAACACATTTGAATTCTTCCAATTCAAAGATTTGAATAGTTCATTATGAAATTTCAGGGATGAATGAGTTAAATAGTGAATATGTATATAAGCGCTATCAATGTACAAATTTTGTACACCTTTCAAGTTTTCATGTTTTTATATAGCTCTCTGAAGGACAGTTTTGAAACATGAAGCTATATAGGGTGAGAGTCCTGAGTATATATTCAAGAGGTAAATTCAGATTAATCCGAAGGGGTATTTTGGATTTGTGACAGTTACAGCATGCACTGTGTGATTAAGAGGATACATTTTTTCATAACCATTAAATTTGATATGCAAAAACACGGATCATATAACAACACAACTATTTGCTTGCAAACAAAATGTCTATCACAGTATCAAAGTTTAATAACTTAGGTTCCAACAAAAAATATCACAGTTGTTGAAACAATTAAGGAAAACAAAGGCAATTTCAGCAATGTATAAACATATTTAAACAAAATGACTACAAATTCAAAAGTGAAAACTTGAAAAATCATTCAACACATGTATAATCATTTATATCTTGAACATGTAAAAAATCACATTTAGTGTATTTTCCCACAGGCAAATTTTGAAAAATTCTATTAGGCTAACAGGATTTTTCTAGACTTCCCTGCAGGAAAGTACTTATGCAATATATAGGGTGCTGGGCTAGTTGAATTGTACTCCCCTTGGACATAGGGTATGTGTCGGGAAGTGGGATTGTACATCCCATGGATATAGGGCATGTGTCCGGTAGTGGAATTGTACAACCCTTGGATATATAGGGTGTGGGCTAGATAAATTGTACACCCCTTGCATATGTACAACCCTTGGGTATAGGGTATGTGGCTAGGGGAATTGTTCACCCTTGGAAATAGGATGTTGGTCTATTGGAATTGTGCATCCCTGGAATACAGGATGTTGGCCTAGTGGAATTGTGCATCCCTGGAATACAGGATGTTGGCCTAGTGGAATTGTGCACCCCTAGAATACAGGATGTTGGCCTAGTGGAATTGTACACCCCTGGAATACAGGATGTTGGCCTAGTGGAATTGTGCACCACTGGAATACAGGATGTTGGCCTAGTGGAATTGTGCACCCCTGGAATACAGGATGTTGGCCTAGTGGAATTGTACACCCCTGGAATACAGGATATTGGCCTAGTGGAATTGTACACACTTTAGACAGGGGACAGTCATTTTATATGTTGAAGAATTAAAATATCATACGAAAATACTGGTACTATGCAAATGTTGGTAATGACAATGATAACAGAAAATCCTTTCATATTTATTAAAAAAAATATCAATTAGAATTCAAGCTTACCTGTGAAATTACTGATACAAGTCAGGTTTTTAAATTTCATTTCTCTTGCAAACATATTATAAAATGCATTACTTGAGAACAAGGTAATCTGGTTAATGTTGAAAACCAGTAAAGCTCAATTTTGTTATAACTGTGTCCTCCTTTGATTGTGTCTTGTTACTCAACTGAATTATTTATACACACCAGGTATATTATTTTGGCAATATATAACAAGTGTTGTTTAGTTTCTATATTGTATATGATAACTTCAAAAATCATAAATTTGCATATTTTTTTTTAAATGGATACTTCTTTTTCGTTATTATAAAATCGACATTATAAAAGTTATTTTGAACTATTGCTTTGTAATAATGTTTGTTTTGCCTTTAAAATAAGTTTAAATATAATAAAAGATTATTAATTATGTTCTGGTTATGTCTTCTACCATAAAAAAATGTGTGCACATTTGAGCAATTTTCGTTTTATGCATGCAGCTAATTACTAAATACATGTATACTATGGAAAAAGATAGAAAACAAATCTTGGTCGACTCCTTTTTTACTTTTATGATACAAATGGTATTCCCAGAACTTATGGAAATGCATACACATATTCAACATAGAGAAGGTGATGCTGTGCACTGCTAGGGATCTCCATGGGCAAGCCAGTTCCCTCTGCCTGAAATTGGTTTTACATATATGCTCAGTGTGATGTCATTTCACACAAATTCATCTTCAAAATGGCAATTAAATTGTTTCAAACTTTACACATTTTTGATTGGAAATGTGTAAAAGTCTGAAATATATAATGATTAATGTTTGAGCACATGCTTTGATTCTGTGTCTAGATGTGTCAAGAAAATATAACAGCAACAATTCGAAAAAAATGTATTATACAAATTACGATAATTTTTCACTTTGAAATACAAAAATGTAAACATATTTATGATATTAACATTCACAATCATTTGTATGAACTCGTTTTCCTGCATGTAAGTGACCAAGATGTAGCAGGAGGTTAAAAACATTGATTTGGAAGTTCTCCAGATCATCGGTTATAAAACTTTCTAACTGAACAAATGTTTTTATTATTTCCCATCAACCGTTGGAACAAAATAAAATCTGATATTCGTAAGACGACCTATGAGTCCATAGAAACCAATGGTCACCATAGAGACTAGCACCTGTGGTGTTTCAGTGTAGATCATCCTCAATATCCAGGGGTTACGCTCACTTTCGCTCTCTATACCCCTGGAATATGTCATAGCAAAAATGAAGGTACGCGGCTAGCTATTTAATTGGTGTCAGGTAAAAAAAACCTGACCAATCACTAGTCTGATAGGTTTGAAGGTTACAAAGGCGCGATGCCCAGGCTTTGATGTCATTTTTTACCGTTAAGCGAACGTGAGATTCTTTTGATGTACATCAAAGGACCAAACTAGTCTTCTTGTCTTCTTGTCTTATCCACAAGGTGTTGCACACTGAGCCTTCAATTCTGCCATGACATTTAATGACATTTAATGACAGATTTCTGGTACAGGATATGAATCCTCTACACCAGACTCAAACATAAAAAATAGTGTATATTCCAAGTTAAAAGAAAGTTCGTTGTTACGACACATTAGTGTTCATGCATACATTAATATTTAAATAGCTTTAAAATTATTGTAATGTTATTGTTATGACATATTCCCGGGGTGTGGAGAGCGACAGTGAGCGTTACCCCTGGATATCGAGGATGAGTGTACATGTACTTACAGAAACAATTTAAAAATAATATTACAATTATGGCAAAATAAAAAACAAGGCATAAAACATCATACTGGCTACAAATAACATAACATATCTTAAGTATCAAGACAATCTAGATAACAGTCATATCTCAGCTACTCAGTTGGTTTTAACAAAAACCAACATGGAAACACAATGAATTAAAACAAATATTTCTCCAATTTAAAGATAACTATTTCTCTACAAAACAATGCAATTAGATTATATAAAATATATAATCAATAAGTGAGAGGAGAAAAAATACATCTTTGTTTCTGACAAAATTGTTTTATTGATTTGCGATGAAAACAGTTTTAAGTATCTTATGTTCATATTAGGATATCATAGTGTAGTGTGTATGTTGTTGGAAACTAGATCAGCAACACATACAAGTCTTAAAGACATATTTTTTGTAGAATACTAGTAAGTATGCATATCAACAAAACGGAAACACGACACAGATTTCACTTAGCACTGTAATATATGCTACATGTAAGTTTGTTTCAGGAGTTTTTCCCCCATATTTCCTTATTTCGATTCCCACACATAATGTTTTTTAACAATACAGTGTTACGTAAGTGTTATCAGTGCATCACTTTCAGTTAACATCTAGGTCATCAACTATCATCAAATTTCATATTGCCATCCCAAAAATATTTTTTTACAAGTTTCCTAGGAAAGGAACCTCATGTCAAAAGTACAACACTATCATATTTCATGGTACAAGTACTTGCTAACCTTTCCAGTTTTCACTGGAATGAAACTATGTGACAAAAGTGTGCACACAAACCCCGTACAATAATCCCAAAACATTAAGTAGTGAAAAATACCATACATTGTAGCTTAATTATAAGCTGTTCTATCAAATGAAATAATTCAACTTGAACAAAAAACAGCATGTTATGAATTCTAATTTCAAATGTAAAAAATAAAAGTGAAATGATAAGCCTCCCTCCAAAACTGGGAGATTTTGTCAATAAGATAAATAAATATAAACCTACAATTCAATAATCAGTTTTTGAAACAAAATTATTAAAAATGATTTCTTTAGATAGAAAATAACATGAAATATCAATGCTGGAAATAATCAACTTCGTAGAAAATATGTTATAAGACTACAGGGTGCAACAGAATCGAAAAAAAGAGAGTAAAATTTGGGTCTACAGCTCACTATATTTGTACTTTCAATGGAATGCTACTTCAATTAAGTGGAATTATTTTTTTTTAAATTTGTTTTGGCTTATGGAAAAAAAAAAAAATTTACATTTACAAATCTATCTGTAGCATTCATCATAATCAATTGTTTTATCTAAAAATTGTTTTGTATCAAACAATTTGGAATTGAGCAGTCAGAAATTGAATTATTTTCACAGCAGTCCAATACAATAACTTCTATGAGCAGCAATCGTCTTCCTCTGCCTAGAAATATATCACTCAAATAAATATTCACAATCTGTCTTTGTGAAGACTTTCCAATTCCTCAATCGGTAGCTAATAGCTTTCTTACAGCCCCTACAAAAAGGAATGGGAACAAAAATGACTCCACTAATTACTGACACACCCCTTACTCAGAGACTGATCATGTCAACACCGAGTCACAATGGCACTGGTTGATTTACCATCCAGTGGTAATATAAATCTTTCTCTCAACAGCTCTTCATTTCTCCATAGCACCATTTCCCAAAGAGCACAAACAGAAAACAATGTTAATTTTTTGGCACAGTTTACATGAATTATAACAGGGAAAATATTAAAATTTATTACATTTATAGCATAGAACAGATGACAGGGGCAAGACACATTTTATGGGTGGTACTGAAGCTAGAATTATTTTAAAAACAAAAAATTAACACATACCATATCTCTACTCCATTCCATTCAGCATATACCCAATAATTAGCCCTGTGACAACAACAAATGAATTCTTTGTATTCCTCATTGTTAAACTTAAATAACATAAACATACCTTGGATTAAGACCAAATAAAACAGATCATGCTTCCAATGTTTAACACATTCACCCCTGAAATTTCATAATGAACTATTCCAATCTTTGAATTGGAAGAGTTCAAATGTGT
>JAUMHH010004183.1:0-11417 GCA_032359455.1 Chlamys rubida
CTATTTCTTCTCCTCTTTCTTCTACTTCAAGTCTCTGTTATCCATTATTATTTCTGCTAAGAAAACAGATTGATATACGTTTAATAACTTGTTTCTGGATCCTATTTCATGTATGTAATAATTAAATGGTCTGTATATTGTAACTGCAAGTTTACGAAATAAAATACGGTTTATAGAAGTTTAAAGGATCACAACGTAAACATTTCCATACGCACAAATAGCCACTTTTACAGTATCATGTTTCCCCGGTCAGTTCATTACTCTATGAACTTAAGCATACTTCTATTCAATCTTTATCTCCACTAATCATTACTTTAATAGAATGCATAAAAATCGGTGAAATATTCTGAAAATCATTTCTTCGATAATATCGGTACAAATACGGAAATGTGGTCTTTCTTACTTTTCCTTGATTAAATTTTCATACTTAGTAGCCATCATATAATTCAAAGTTCAATAGACTGAAATGAATTTGCAAATTGATCCCATTACCTTTGGTAGTATCGAGTATAATTTGTAAAATTGAAAAAAAAACGTTATCAACTAAGCGATTAAAATACTACCATAGATTCAGACCGTTGCTGGAACGTTACATATCAATAATTGAACGAACTTTTTCACTTTTACTAGGCGCCTGTATACTGCTGGAAATGAGCTAATGATCAGACACTTTTTTTGTAAATTATGACTTCTTTATTTCATTGTTTTTAGTGGAATGTCAAGGGTTTACTTGATTTGCAATATTAACATACTTTGTACACAACTTGATCATTGTATTTGATCCCATTGCTAATGCTTTAATATAAGGAAATATATACATGTATTTATTGTATTTGTGCAAAAATTTAATTATCATTAGTAGCTAATTATTGAATTACTTTCGTGCTGCAGAGCATAATATATATTTCTTACTGACTTATGCATAAATACATATTTTCGATATTGATATATTCGCAAAAGATTATTTAAAGATTGCGATGTATTTTTTAACAAATGTAATGATATTATATATTTTTTATAACAATTGTGGTAACATTAGATGTTTGTTGATATTATATGCAATATGTGGTTATACATTTGTTAGAGATAGACTAACGTTGGCCGTACTACATTTCCGGGAGTCTGGGGAGCTCCAACAGCTGAAGAAGAAGTGGTGGGATGACCGGTCCGAATGTCCATCCCCGGGCACAGCTTCTGTGAGTGTGGCTGATAAACAGTTTTGTAAATAAATGTCTTCCGAATAAATTACATTATAAAGTTGTCATGATATCAAAATAAAGTATAAAAACATGTTTAAGATACATACATAAGCAATTGTGTACGGAAAATGTAAAACAAATTTATCCACAAAGATTAACGGATGTTTATAAAATGATATCACAAGTAGTTTATTTTTGTTAATTTTTTTTAAAACATGTTCTGTCTATAAACATGTATCATAATACCAATAAAACAGAACACCGAAGACTAAAACTCGCTAGTACTTTCGATATTGAGACAGGATGAAGAGTATATATAAATATAATGAAATATTCATTCTGAAGAAGATATTTCTACATGCCAAGTAAAGTAAAATGAACGACAACGCAATGTCCTTAATTAACAGGAAATATATGAATTGATATTTGACATATCATGAGATAGTTTGCATATTATCTCAATTCGTTTTCAGGATGGCGGTCAAACAGCTCTTACGCTTAACAATGTTGCTGGAATATTCTACATTCTTATATCAGGACTGACACTAGCTATTCTTATAGCTGGTTGTGAATTTATTTACAAATCTGTCGTTGACTCTAAGAAATCAAAGGTAAGGACAGAGTCTTGACTTATTTTAGTTTTGCAGAAAAAAAGCGGAGCATTTGATAAAATTATCATTTTAAGAGCAAAGCAGCTTTGCATTCTGTATTATTGTGTATGTCATCATAGAATATATATGCCGTCGCAGGTATTTTATTTAAAGCAATAGCTTTCATGCCTACCTGAAATATAAATATTTAGACTTTGTATAAAATTATTATCAAATCCAGTAAAGTTAATCGCTAAGTTACATGGACACCACCAAACGCGAAATGTGTAGAGACGATTTATATTATAATGAAAAACATCTATTCTATTACCAATTTAAAAAGAAAGACTTCACGTAATCGTTTTTTTCAAAATTAATATTTAATATCCCCCCTTTTCCTTCCTTGCATGCATGCTGACGTCACGAAAGCGTGTCGTATAATTTAATAACTTCATATTGCAGAACAAACAAAAAAATAAAATTTTAAATTTGTTTCATACACAGTAGAATACAAAAGCTGCAAATTAAAGCGTATATAAGCTTGAATGCATGATATGAAACACAATATGTTTCATAGAAGAATTATTAGTAACTTTGGTTGTAATGAATATCTACTATGTTATTTTACTATGTAAATTCCAGAGCATTGGGTTTATATATATACGCATTTTGGAATTCTGCATGATCATGAACATTACATTTAAAAACAGCTTTCTTCTTATACAATGAAACTTCATATGGATTTCAAATGTATCGCTCTGCGCATGCTTATTAAACCTAGCAATTGTAATTCAATATATATTACCTGCATCATTCTTTGCGTCAGTTTTCCGGTTATATATTTCAACTGTAGTAAAGAAAATTACATTTTATAAATATGTAAGGTAAGTCTTGATACGTGGCATGGTATACAAAATTCATATGATAATATAGTGATCTATCAACAAAGTTGGCATTGAAATTATGAACATTTGAAATATGAATACAGATTTATATATTTATATATATATTACTATTAATGTACAAATGAATGTTCTATTTGCTTGTTTAAACTATTTCTACATTTATATACCTTTGACTCTTTACATCTTAATTTCGTTTCTTAAGTTACAAATATTGTTTCGCATCTTTCTTAAATTACACACTTGGTTTTGTAATATGCATTGTTCGCTCACTTCAGCGCATCTCAACGTATTACTTTTTTTAACAAAAATCACTTTTCTAAAACTGTTTCTTCAAACTTTTCTAAATTTCGATTCTTGATATACAAAATCCTAACAAATGTGTTCTAAAAATATATTACTAATAAAATATGTATTTTCAATAATTCCAGTTAATTAAATTTAATTAATTAAAGAAAAACCCGTTAACGACGTTCTAATTATCCGTAATATTTCCACAGACATCTTTTGGGTCAGTTTTACGATGCAAGGCTCGTCTTTCGTTCCGAAGTTCTTTTGATAAAGAGGCTTCGGATGCTGGTGTTCCCATCCGGAAAACCATGGCTACGGTACGTTTGTGCTGCCCGGGATCCACTATGAGTAGCAATGGAACGTAGAAATAGTACGGTTGATAATAAGTTTTTTCATATCATATACCGGGTACACCAGAATATAAGGATCAAAACATTCAATAAGTTACGAACAACTATTTCTATAGCTTTGTCCATTTAAACCCAGTGAGCTTGATAAAACCTTTCACAAATATAGCCAGGATCCCGTCTGACAATCCATCAGCTTCTACCGCACTTGACCGTTCTTCAACACTTTACTGTATGAAAATGTGTGTGTTTTTTCTGCGGATATCTGAGGATGAGTGTGTTTTCCTAGCAGTGTTTATAACAAACATAATAAATGCATATTGACAACAACTAAATATTTCATTCACTATACCAGCTTTATTTTTGGTTACTCTTTGGTCACTTAACAGCATACAGTCATATGGATAAATTAAAGGTGCATTTCTTCACATGATATCGTATCCAATAAACATAAGTAACATACCAAACAAGAATATTACAGAGAAAATGTTGCACGGGTGAGTATCGTAGGCATTAGGAAAGTATAACGGTGATATGAACGGCGGTCATCCATTTAATTGTAGTGCTTATCTTGTATTACACTTTTCCATCTGGAAATTGTTTATACGTGTATCTGATGAATATATATATATCCCCTTTAGTTTAAAAGAAAGGTGGGTTAGATATCAAGTATAAACTATTTATTTATTGTACAACAATTGCGAAAAACGTTCTTTCAACTTAATCAATCACTCCTGTTGGCCCGCATGGTTGCGTCAAGTTATGCGATCAGACCATTGAGATATATTATTACAAACAAAATGAAGGACACTTGGATATTGAAAATGATTTGGAATGGTCAAAGAGCTATAATTTTTCTCAAATTTTTCTTAACAAAACTACAAAAACATTAGCAGCCACTGGACTACATCTTGAAATAAAGTGGTTGATTTTTTTTAATTTGTGAAAGCACAGTAGTCTAAATTGATATTTAAACAAATAGAAAAGTCTGTGGTAGGTAGCTTCAGTGTGTAGAAGCATTTATTCCTCTTAGTATAGGGACCGAAAACAACATTTCACGCAGAGAATCGGTTTCTATTATGCCAACATACATCAGAATATACATACACAGACGGACACAAATATGTCAACTGTTTGTTTCTGCAATTCTCTCAAATGGTGGATCACGGGCAGGTGTTAAGAGTTTTGATATTGTGTAGTTTGATGGAAAAAACTAGAGCTTACCCGAGTGGCCCCTGATGTCTAGATGTACGTAGTTTGTGTTTTGTCACGTGTCACCCATGACAACCAGTAGTGAAATGTGTAGGCAGACGATGTTGTGTTGTCGGGTATAAAAAGGGCGCAGAGCACACATTTAGTAGTCATATTATCACTATATATTCGTTATAGAGTTAATATTGGATAAAAATTCAAGACATTATTGTTATGTACATATTAAAGGATCTCAAACACATAAGAAACACATTTTTGTTAATTTCATGTATAATTATAACCTTACATATTGTACAAGAGTGCGCTGAAACATGTTTTAATAAACGCTTTTTATATGTTTTAGATGTAATTTTTGTATTGCTAGACAAATAGGTAGGCTTACACTAGCGCAATCCTTGAATTATATTTTCCCCTTCCCAATCTTTCCTTTTCAGAACATGACCTCCGTGACAGTTCTGTATGTTTAGTTTATTTTTACGTTTGTAATTGGTGTTTCCTCCTGTTGTTGTTTCGTGTGTATTTACCCGTTATTTTGGTTTTCAGTATACATATACGGGACCAACACAGCTGCCTGGTTTTGACCCCTACCCGGATACAAACAACACGCACACCCAAGTGTGACGTCACGATATAAATCTTTGACGTCATCAGAAATACTCTTGACGTCACTATTTTGGTTCAATAATGTCGCACCGAATCGATTTCCTTACACATTTGAAAGACATTTAATGAAAGCAAAATATAACTAAGACGGATGAGAACTTATTCACTCAAACATCTCATTCCACGCTGTGTGTGTCTAAACCCTCGCTCATTCCATAAATATGAAAAGAGGAAAATATTATTATGTAGTTTACCTATATCGTATATAGGGAAAACCCTTCATATGTGTTATCTGTGTGTGTATGTCATATTCAACAATACACAGCCGGCCACTTTTCTCAGGACTTGGAGCCATGGAGTGGTTATCTGTTCTGGAAAATGGTGATTCCGAAAATGTACGTGCAAAAACAACGGAATGTTATTACATGAAGTGAAACGTGGACTAAACGATTAACTTTACTGCTAGCTGTAGATGGAGAATCGGCAATACTTTGCATCATTGTGGCCATAAAGCGAAGGAATGAATGAAGTCTCTAATACGAATGAGGCTACCATTCTGTGGAAAATATCATTTCAAATTGTTTAATTTAACCATACACGTTATCACTGTTTGGTTTAAGTAGTGGTTGTTAACATTATACAACTAAGACTCGTATTTCGTGGTATGTGGGGGTTGTGAATTAGTATCCACATATACTGTATACAAGAATGGTATGGACTATGTCAGTTTCATTCTATTATCATCATTCATATCAGTCATAAATATCATGTTTGATTAGTTTAATTGCACATTAAGGAATTATATAGCATATCAAAAATCCAGAAAAGAATACCAAAGTGTCAACAAAATTTAAATCTAAATCGATAAAACTAGGACAAAATATGAAAGAATGGATTTACATGGAGACCCGGGAACAAGTACAAGGAGCATACGACCAGGTGTTTCGAAGGGTAAGCGTTTTCTGTTTCAGCGACGACACTCGTCATGTAATTTTACATCTTCACACCGGTAACTCTGGTAGTGACAACTAACCAGAAGGCACACTAATGATCCAAATCCTAGTCGTGCTTTTGTAATCATTTAACGTAGAACAATAAACCCATTTTGTTGTTAAAAATATCAACACAAAAATTACTTTAAAATGGGGATATTAAAGTTGATTAACTGAAATTTGTTTTACTGCTGTTTTTGTTTTGTAGGACAAAATACAAAAATAGTTGAACAAAACACTAACAAATATCGCTTTTGTTTCTTTATACAAATATTTCAACAAATGTATCACTTAATGTGTTATTAAGATAATGTAAATCATGAGACATCTCATACTGAGGAAGAATAAGTATAGCATTGTATATGAAAACGACACGTCTTACACTTTGTACATTTGTATATTGACTACAAAGGCATCTAGCACATTGCATAAATTAGGCTTTAATTGGCGATTTGATGACTATGAACCAGTTTTATCAAGCTTTCTAACCCCAATGACGACTATAATCAATTTTAAACTGACCTCATTGGCATTGGGCATTGTCTCAAGTTCTATAAAAACATTTATGTCATATCATCATATCATAATGATCAGTTTGAGGCCTATGATATATATGTATGTCCCTTAAGAATTAGTGCATTGATATTTATTTATTTATTTGATATTGAAGTTGACACAAACATGACATTAATAAAGCAGCGAAGAACAAAATGGGATATAGCAGGGTTATTTTTTACTGAAAGATGGAATATTGAACAAGATGGAATATAGAAAGTTGTTTTTCTCACTTAAAGATAGAACATTGATCAAGAATGGAAAAAGCAAGGTTTTTTCACCTGATGATGGAACATTCTAGAAGATGGGATGTAACAAGTTTTTTTACGCTTAGAGATGAAACGTTGACGAGATTTGGTATAGACATAATATTGTTTTCGCTTAACGATGGACAACGAACAAGATAAGATGTAGCTTAAAATGGAACAGTGAAAAGGAAGGGATATAGCAAGGTTCGTTTCCGCCTAATGATGGAATATTGACCAGATGGGGTATAGCACGGGTTCTTTTTAGCTTAATGATAAAACACTGAATAAGATTGGATAGTTATACCTAGACATGCTGCACGATAAGATATGTTGACCACATTTTAAAATGTTAAAATGTCTACAATGATATAAGTACCGTTGTGTATTATATCTGGGGTTATTATTCAATCTAATAACAACTGCATTTCGTATTAAGTTTTGAAAATTTCTGAAAATATCACCGATTCGAATTTCATTGTGAAGAATTTGTTTCTCTTGTTTTTTTCTATTACTAAAGATTTAACGAGTTATTGGTTAAATAAAGCTTGATAAAACAAGGTAAAGATGAAAAGTGTATACCTGAGTATGTATGTTTGATACATGTATATTACTGTAAGAAATACTAGGTCAAATAACTTGCATTATATGGTGCATGGTATGTATGTTTTTTTACTGCAGTTCTTATGTCTGTTGTAATTGTTATATATAACTTACAATTGTATATATGCGTATATGAAAGCTACATGTACATGCTTTTTACTTACATTTGAAATATAGTATCACTTATCATTGTCAATTCAACGATTCTCCTGATATCTCATGAGAAAAGAAATTTCTGGACATGCTGTATATAACTTTTATTTACCAAAAAAATATATTTTGTGTAAATGCATTTGTGAGCACATACACTGTTAAGAGTAGCAAACGTCATATATATGTATTAATTATAAACGTAATAATTATTCTTAAAACTACAAAAAAATGACACAATAAACAACTGCAAAAAATATTCAAATGGTGATTCTAAAAACGGAATTTGGATTAACTCTTAATACCTCCGAAGCAATTAATGTTGCTTTATTGGTAAACCGAAATATTGCATCGCTATTTACGTGTTAAAGTTTGATATATGTATCATTTTGTCAGTAAATGGCCTTATTTCGGTTTTGAACTCCATTCGCGATTATTTTCCACACACGTACAATCCCCAAGCGACATTTGCTCAATTATAGAGAGTAAATACGAGAACAGATACGTGTAGTGCTCTGCTGAGTTTATGTTAGTGATCGCACTGTGAGATGCTATATTAATATACAGCTAAATGTAATGATTTGATATCATATTGTGAATTTTCTTAGTTTAGACATTATAGAAAAAAAAATATATATCCAAACACTTAAGTTAGTATTATAATTGTAAGACATATTTTGATTTCAAAAGCATTATTTTACATTCAATCTCATTATATAAATAATCACAAAACATCATTCATGAAAAAAATAATTCACTATAAATTGTGTTTAGAATTATTTTTCTTTTGTCCTATATTTACCTTTTATATTGTATCCACGAAGCATTACGCCATACAATGACGTCACTACGTCATACAATGACGTCACTATCAAGTAAATGAAAAAAAAAAAATGGATGTGTAAATGATATGTTTTGTTTTCTTCAATAAGTATTTTGTCTTATACATATATCATCACCTTTTTCAATTACCCTAAACATTGACAGAAATCCGTACTTAAATAGTAAAAAGAAATTATAACATCTCATTGTATGATTTTTGCCAATAATAATAACTCTATTACATTTATACCTCAATGAATCCGACAAGTAAATATGATTTTTGTTTACAAAATTTTAACAAATTTAGTTTACATCTCTTCTTCACTTTACCCACTAAGCCTATGACAACATACCGATATCTACATGGCCATGATTTTTGTATAAATGTCAAAAAGTTATATTTATCTTAACAAACGAATAGACACACTTTGAACTACGAGTATTGTCACGAACGACATAAAGTCATTTCTCCTCTTTTCAAAACTGATTGCAGTTACACAACCGCTATAGTAAACATGGATGGCAGCACTAATACGTATATATAAAAATATATGATAATCCCTAGATACAAAATAGCACTTTTCTTACAAGCTGTTATTACCATTGACCAAGTTGCAAAGTAAGTCTGGTTTCAGGTAAAAATCCTAGTCACGTGGATAAGAAAGCCTGTCTGTTTTTATGTATGAACGTTTGTACAAAGTATGAATGCCTTATGTGAGCTTGGCGTTTTATTTGCCAGCATGAAAGGTTTCTATAAGATTGCATACCCACGTGCAATGCGGAATAATAGCACATGACATACAATCTACTAATTTTATGTAACTTAAAAAAATAAAGAAGTGAAGGTCACCATCGATGTTAAATGTAATGTATCACAAATTCAATTTATATTGCAACTTTTTTTTTCAATTTGTTTTTGCACAAGTACAATAAAGATTAACATGTTTTTAACAGTATGATGTTTTGTCATTTTTTTTAATTATCGACTCTGATGCTTATTAGTTGAAAGTATGATAAAACCATACATACATACGTACAGAAATACATAAAGTGGCATTCTTTGTATTTTCAGTATTACTTGCATACAAAATGTTATTTCTTACGTTTCAAACCAATGTTAATATCCATAGTTTATTATCTGCTATTGTTTGAATTCAAAGGACACGGAGGGGGCTTGTATAGGCTTTGCCTGTTTCCAAATTCGCTTTAAATCTGATTGATTTAATAAAATATTTAAGGATTGACCTTCATTTTGACGGCGTATACGGTAGTATGAACGCAGTTGGCAACGAACATATTATATGGTGCGCGTTGCCTTATATTTACATTAAAAAAATATTTAAATGCTACATTACGCAGAATGAAAGTCAGAACGAAGCCGCCATTGTTGACGTTACCGCTAAAGAAATTTGAATGTACATCCATGGAATAAGAAGTTTGTCAGCATTCTTTTGTTGTATAATTAGACATAATGGATCCCGAATATGTTGTATGTATCTAGATGGTGAATGATCCAAGCATTGGTTGCCAATTTTACTGTTATCTCGCTGCAGCGTGAACGGCGCCATATTTGAAACAAGTATCAATTCGCCGAGCCTTTTTTTGTCACTGCGTATACGCTTATTTATACGCAGTCAGAGTTCACTAAGCTGAAGAAGAGAGACATGTAAAAATTTCGAAATGAAATTATAAAACCAGTACCAAAATGTCGACACAATGATATTATTGCATGTCGATGTCGACATACAAAGAAATGAAACAACAGAAACGACATCAGACTGGGAATTTATAAAAAAAAAAATTAAATGAGACATGCGTAACGATGTGTCCTGTCCCATCCAACAAAAGGTGTACCAACCAGCAACGATCTTAGATATGACAACCTGTATTAAACATAGTAAATATTGAAATTTATTCCGATGAACCAAACACCCACACAGGACTGCACCTTTAAAATTTGGTAATAGATACAGTATGTCAAAAATGAATTACACTGCACCATACAGCCGTTTCGTTTTTCTAGGACTCCTCGGTGATGTTAGGAACCGAAAAGTTGGAAATTCAAATTGGTCTAAACTACTGTTGAAACAGAAGGTGTGTTAAATAAACACCTCTATAAAAAGAAGGTTCCGATGACTACTGCACAACACATTCAGTGTAGATAAAATACCTATGGTATACCGAGGATACGTTTGGATTGTTTGGATTTTATATCCTCGCGACAGCTGAGGTCATGTGAAGGTCATTTGTAGGTCATATGACGACGGTGTCCAGAGATGATGGGACCATTTTGAAGTGACATCTCTCTAAAACGTCATAACCTTAACATAGTTGGTTTGTTTGGGGTTTTAGTTCCTCGCAATAGCTCAGGTGATATAAAGATTGTGTTGTCGAAGGATGAAGTCACTTTAAAGAGACAGTTCACCTCGACATAAATCATAAGGTAGCATGACAATCTATGTGGTAATAATATACTGACAACTGTCAACAAGCTAACAGACCTTTTCTGTCACTCATTAAATGTCAAGAAGAAAGCAGTAATGTACTTATTCGTAGGATAATGGTTTGATGGAACACAAGAACTGCTTTGCAAACGATATCAAAGTTTTACTTTCTACACAAACAATGCACGTATTAAACATATAGCAACGTTTTAAGAACGACTGGTCCCTTTGTCAAGCTATGATTGAGTGAGCGATTTGTATTTGTTTACCTGTACAACGATGTGACAAAATTTGCATATTTTGTATGTCACTCGACCCGGGATGTTTCGCCTATCGAAAGGGAGCGTATTCACACTGCATCAGATAGGTTACATGTAGGGTGTAGATTTAGCCCCTCCCCTGTTATGTCAGTATGGGGTCATACGAATGCATCAGCTGGTGTCCCCCTCGTCTCTATTCATG
>JAUMHH010004194.1:0-11417 GCA_032359455.1 Chlamys rubida
TTCTTGTATACCGCTTTATCACAACCTAGTTCGTAGGTCGTCTCAAAGCGGTTCACAAATTATTATCCGTGGTTATAATAAAGAAAAACGAATACTTACTGCCTTCCTTATGCAGACTAAACAAGCCGGCACCCCCGTCTTCATAGAATCCCCAGAGAGTGTGGTAAATTCTTCCCTCGTATCCGTAGTCATAGTAGTGATCGTATCCCCAGGTGGAGTTAAACAGGCTCTGAATCTGAAGACCAACGGCTGCGATAAGCTGACCCGACACAATGAACTTGAGGACAATGATAACTACTGTTAGAGCCTTGCCTCCGGTTACAGAAGCTCTAGGCTCTTCGCTTTCTGTGCCCTCTGTCCACTTGTTTTCCTTAACCGTTACACTGGGCACCTTTACTTTGATCTCTTTGGCTTTTTCATCGTTCGGTTTTACTTTGTTCTCCTGAACAGTAATACTTGTCGTCTTAACTTTGCCGTTGGTTTTACTGTTACCGATACCCACGGGAATAGGTTGGGGTTGCACACTTGCTGTTGGTATTTTCTCGCTTGTAGCTGTAGCCATTTGTATAATCGCTTGTGAACGTGCGCCGACAGGCTTAATTGAGGTCGCTCCCTGCCTTAACTGTTGTATATATTCGGTTGCCTCTGTGACGTATATAGTCGGGTGTCATCGAATCAATACTTATCACAGTGGTATCGACACCAATCGATAGCTTACAGGCATTCGATATTTCTGACTTAACATTATAGGACATGCTTAAATTATCTCTGTGTCTTCTTAGTTGTATAACAAGGCTGTGGACTTTCAGTTGTGGTTCATATTCAATATGAATGCCAACTGTACAAAGGCAAATCAATTGAAGCGCCTGGAAAAACACAATTTTATCTAAACGTATTGGCGTTTCAAATTGAATTGAAAAAAATGTCTAACTGACATTCCAGTAATCCTTTATTGACTAAGAGTAACAGGTGATGCTTATAATAACAATTTCCATTTTTAATCACCTTGTTCGAGTTTTGTATTCCCATGGTTACCTCACCTGCCGGTGATGAGAGCGCAATGCCTGGAACAGCTAACAGCCGTACAAGAATCGCAACAATTAGGTACAAAAATATAGTGAATTAATGAATACACTAGAACAAAAATAACAGTGTTTTGATTGTATGTTGAGTACGTCTAAAGATTTCTCACACAATCAACAAATTATATACCCCGTACTATATCGTGAATCATAACATAAAGACACGTATACAAGTTATTACCATCTACACAACTTTTATAAATTAACAGAAGTTTGATTAAAAATCATAAGTACAATAAGGTAATATGGAATCGCTGTACACTTTAATATGCCCCTTGCTGATTCTTATCTCTCTGGGGGACGGGACGAAACCAGATAGTAGCCTTACTATTCCCGTCGCTGACCAGTCAGGAATTAAAGGATAGACGTGTATGTCCGAGGGGATCAGTAGAGTATCTAGCCTGGTAATCAATCAGGATATCCCCCACAATCCAGGTAGGTAAAAATCCGGAGATGCCAGGTTAGGTTATATATACGGAGGATTGACAATACATATATAACCCTGTCTTACCTGATCTCAGGTCGCGCTTTTGTATCTTTATGGCAGCCAAATATTTCAGTTGATATGTCAGAGAAGATGCCCGGATGTATTTTGAGTATGACTTTCCTTTATTTATTTGGTTTATCGATTGCTGATATAATGAACAAAACACCTTTTCAAGTTAAAATCAATGAAAAACGCCAAATGATATGATACCATGCAGGTAAACCGGCACTACATTTTACATTTCTCGTTTCAATGTATGTGTCGGCCGAAGTGGTCACTAACTGTTTATTAAAATATTGATTGTTTTCTTATAATCATTATAAAGACCTAAGAAGAGTTTTGGAAGTTATAGGAGGTAGAGAAGGGTTATGTTCGTGAAAACCGTTTAGAGTATATTTTAATATATTTAAAAGCAACGCGATGGACTTTGATAAAAAAAAGTTGAAGATTTATGCCATGTTCATACAAAGTCCATCGCGTTGCTTTTAAATATATTAAAATATACTCTAAACGGTTTTCACGAACATAACCCTGCCAAGATTATCTAATTTGTATGTGTCATGTTTTAGACATGTCAGTATTATTCATAATATTCTAAAATGCATAACTTGACTCTTTGAGACCTGCAGTATACGTGTAGTTGTCACTGACAGGGATTTCAATAGCTCCCTCACGAACACTAAAATATTCCCCAGATGATCTGAGCCTATGGTTTGTGAAACCTCTAAAGTTGTCTACAGCAGTGGGTTCTCTCTGGTTTGATATAAGTTAGTGTAAGAATAATTATGACATGGGGTTACATTCCGTCTCTGACTGTCCCCATTCTAGAAGGCATCCTACCAATTACCTACAATTATTACCCCGTGTAGAGAGGATGTTAACACCGTATATAATGTGTTGGAAGTGTGTCAAGTTTAATGTCCTTGTTTTTACTGATCAAAGGACAAACGTTGTCATCGACATTACAACAGTCCAACAGAATACAGGGTTACTTATGACGAACGCTAGAGGAGTAACTGGGTGTCTACCTTGATCAAATTGCATTATGTTTGCTTCTTCTTGTATTTTGCAAATCTGTTCCTGATGATTGGAAACTAGCTTAGAGACTACATACACGCTTTGATGATGTGACACAAATTCGACTCTTGAAGCCTGTTAGTACAGATAGTGATGAATCTCCCAAAACTCGGCATTGTCTGATGAGTTAGATAGGACTGTTACTTAAGACGAAATGACTAAGGTGATATGTAATCGGAGTCGAACAAAACCACACGAACTCGATGACATACATGATGAACGTTGTTTTCTAGTTGGTAAGGTTTTATTGTTGCCAGCTATTTGTACGATATAAGTACTGTAGGTGCTATTTTGTTCTGCACTGGGTTTTTGAACTTGATCCTTTTCTGAATACAAATGGTTAAATTGTTGTGAATAGTTAAATAGATTTTATTATGTGTATAACTGATTTTGAATCTTTTTTCTTATTAAAAGTGTTATGGACAATACAATTGTGAGGAATTAAGCCTGTTTTTGATGTTATATGCAGCCGATTCCGGAGACAGTTGACGGTCTACAGGAACGGCTGGATAATCATTCTGACCAGTGGACACTAACTGTAAACATAGGAACGGCTGGATAATCATTCTGACCAGTGGACACTAACTGTAAACACAGGAACGGCTGGATAATCATTCTGACCAGTGGACACTAACTGTAAACATAGGAACGGCTGGATAAGTATTCTGACCAGTGGACACTAACTGTAAACATAGGAACGGCTGGATAATCATTCTGACCAGTGGACACTTACTGTAAACATAGGGACGGCTGGATAATCATTCTGACCAGTGGACACTAACTGTAAACATTGATAAAACCAAAGTTATGGTATTTAGGAAAGGCTGTAAAATCAGAAGAAGGGAATTCTGGTGTTGTCAAGACAAATACTGAAGCTGTGTTGACCGTTTTTTATATATTGTTGTGCAATTGCATACAATAATAAATTCTGAAGCCATTATCTGATCAAGGGCGTGAAGCCACGTTTACTCTATTATGAAAGTGTTCCAACTTAATTTTCTTCATTTTAAGATCTTGATGCATTTGTTTGATACACATGTGTGTAGTATACTGTGTTATGCTTGTGAAGTATTGGGGTCAGTCAAAGGGTTAGACATTGAAAATGTTCATCTTATTTTTTTGCAAGAGGTTGCTGAAAAGTGAAACATCTACAAGTAATGCCATGGTATATTGGGAACTGGATCTTTTTCGATCAGAATTTATTAGGAAGTACAGAATTAGTTAGTATTGGTTTGATAACTTGACACTGAAATTGTATTTTGAATTGCGTACATTTCCTTTTATTCATAAGGGAAACAGGTGTATAGACGGACTTTGTGCGCTGGGTTTTGGTAATGTATGGCTGATGAGCCAAATATCATCCTATGTTGCGCTTTTACCAGGTATACGTCAAATAGGTTTTGACCAAGGACAACACTATTTAAGAGGCTTATAGATAATTCCTCTAAATATTTTTTTCAATGCAAACACTTGGTAGAAAATTTCTTAATACAGTTTATTTTTTACTTAATTTACTTCTTTGAAATACAATGTATAGAATAACTATATCAAATCTACGATTGTCTGGTAATTCTCTAGCAACTGAATCGGATAGATATATAATATTATCAGAGTTAGAAAATACTGTACTATTTGTAATACAACTTGAAAAACGTTTATGTTCAAATTTATAGACCTATTATGTGTTAGTTATACAGAAGAGATATGTCTTCTTGGTAAATTCATTTTTGAAGAACCTAATCTATATTACTCCTACTCTACACTCTACATGTACTGTTCACCGTGCTGTTCCCTCATGTATTATATGTACTGTATACTGTATTACTCCTACTCTACACTCTACATGTACTGTTCACCGTGCTGTTCCCTCATGTATTATATGTACTGTATACTATATTACTCCTACTCTACACTCTACATGTACTGTTCACCGTGCTCTTCTCTCATGTATTATATGTACTGTATACTATATTACTCCTACTCTACACTCTACATGTACTGTTCACCGTGCTGTTCTCTCATGTATTATATGTACTGTATACTGTATTACTCCTACTCTACATGTACTGTTCACCGTGCTCTTCTCTCATGTATTATATGTACTGAATACTCATGGGCCGTTAGGTCTAAAGTAAATATATAAATTGAATTGTATTGCGATTACTGGATAATATCAATCCCGTAACGGTTATAGTGTCGCCTACGTAATCTGTTAACAGCGGAGCTTACTTTAGGACACATCCGGAATATAATTAAAATCTGAGGTAAATAAGTACATTGATATGTTAATGTATTTCAGAGTTGCATATAGCGGTGAAATGAAATTCCTGTTTGAAAATAGGGAAAGAAATGCAAAATTTTAAAATCAATGCGAGTTAGGAAAACTTGGCCAATAGCAATAGAAATACACCGTTCTGATGCTGAAACTCATGATGTCGCAATCTGTCGAAATCTTTCGACGGAATCAAAAGTGACAACTTTGCATATATAAATAGAAAAGCTAAAAGTATCAACAATGAATACAAAATATTCAAAATTACTTAAACAATTAATTGAGCTTGATAGATAAAGTGTAAGCGTGAACACGAATGCGTACATACTAGGCCACACATTTTATTTGACCTCGGTCACGCGATTTGATTGATCTAATCAGAACTGTTGTTGCGTAAATGGCAAATGAAGTGTGTATTGCAGTTTTTCGTAAATGTGTGATCAATCAATCCTGTCCAAATTATCATAAAATGTCATGCTAGGTTTGTCACACTTTTGCAACTTTGTCTTTCTGACCACAGGGAGCTCAGAATTTGTTACAGCTATATTTGGACCTAAACTAAGGCATTCAGAGTAATTTGACATGTTTTAGGGGCTTAGATCGACTTTCGGTAAAACTGACACCCCCAATAATCATATATACGAGAAGGGCGGAAAGCTGTCGATGTCGAACTGTTGACCACCCCCCCCCTAACTTTCTTGCATCAAAAACAATATTTCTAGTTGATCTACGGGAAAATGCTTAGTACCGTTGGAAAGACAGATCATTGTTCTTTTAAAAACCTCCTATATGCACGATAAAACAAATTCTTTCCGCGGACATGAACTCCATTTCCTCCAAAAACACACGCCATTTCAGAGTTTCAAAGATTTTCGCAGTCAGCCTGCCACTTTTTTTAATATTAATGAGGTTAAGGTCAGCACGTGCTAAAACATACAGTATCGGTTGCTTTAGCGAAAAATGGCTGCACTTCCAGCCAATCACACCACGGGTCTCGGCACGCAGCTGACGTCATGTTAGGAACCAAATAGTTGGACAAACAGAGAGACTGGTGGGTAATCCCCCTTTATCATCAATTCAAATATTTAGAGGAGTACAGGTTAACTTTAGATTTAAAATTACATGTATGTAAAGTTTGTATATTATGAACCGTGTCACTAGTTAAAGAGATAACTGTAGCAATTAAGGAAATAGCAAACTTCTGGCATGCAATGTCAGCTACCACTGTGTACCTTGAAAGATGAACATAGCATACACACACACACACACACACACACACACACACACACACACACATACACACACACACTCATGTGTAAATGAACCTTTGATATTCAGTGATAGATAAAGTAAGTCAAACGAGCATTACACTGTAATGACTGGGTAGATATACCTGTGTATTGCGAAATAAGGCATACTGTACTGTGACTTGCTTGGTTAGCTTACCTGCATATACAGATGTATCTACTCACAGTACAGGTATGGCCTTATTAAATATACATAACTTGCTGATAATAAATGCCAGGTATGAACACGTGACTGATTATAGACACCTAAGGTGACCTACTACACAATATATCTCTACATTATCACTGTTTGTTTGACGGTAACCTCGCTCAGCAAGGACAAGGAACGTTACGCGTCTCAACAGGTAGATTTACGCATTGCTCTGTATTGATGTAACAACAGCAGAAGATTGCGTTCATTATTAAATGATCAGAAAGAATCCATTCTGAAATATGACTTCCAATTTAGTTCAAAAGTTGACATTATCAGCCAGAAAGCAAGCTATCTATCAGGAAATCAAGAAGGAATGTTATGCGGTTGTGAATTCCAAGGCTGGAGAAATGGGACGATGTAAATCAGCATTCTGAGGTGTGGACTTAGAAGCTTGGATTCATCATCACATTAAACTTGTGACGTCAGTGATCGTGAGGCAGTTGATCTACAGTGTTACTAAATGGTTACATGTAACATCTACTACTGGATGGGACAGACAATTCAAGTTTTCAGGAGGCACGGTAGTCTAGTAGTAGGACGCCGGGCATGTGAGCGAAGAGTTGCGGGTTCGAGTCACGGCACGGCACTGTGTTGTATCTTTGAGTAAGATACTTTACTCCGCTTGTTCCAGTCTACTCAGCTGTAAATATGTACGTGCATGATTGGGCAGTGCTAGAATTGTAGAATGCTAGCTGTGAGCGCCGAAATGGCAGCACCGGCTGTATGCTCAGCACCCAGGGAGTTGAGAAAGATATTGGCTGGTTGCAAATGCCCTAAAACCACGGATAATAATTTGTGAACCGCTTTGAGACGACCGTATATAAGAACCTCGAATTATTATCATTTATTATTATTATTTATTCCGTTATATGTAGCACGTTTCATGTCTCTGTGATCAAGAAAAGGAGGAAATTAAATCGAACTTCTGATATTATTCTGATATTTCTGATGATACGGTGATTATCTCATCAAAGCTAAGACAACAGTTTCAGAGTGTATGGAATCCGGATCCGTTTTCTGGATTAGAGTGATCACTACTATTCCGGTACATAGTGCAGCTCTTTATTATAGTGCACTCGACCATTCGTTGCAGTTTGCTTTGTTATTAGGTATTGCTACGATCCGTTTGTTGGAGTGAATAAAAACACATGTAAAAGGCGTCGACACAGTACCATCTTTGTGCTACTGTTACAGTGTACTTACCGGTTCGCGTCGTACCGAATAGCCGTGTGATCATGTAAACTTACGTGGTCGAGGTTAAAACTTGTACGACAGACCCGGACCCGGGCTCGAAAATCAGTTCCGGCATTTACGGTACGAGTAAATGCTTGCATCTCAATCACAGTAAAGTATGGTAACTTTGAAATTGCAACACTAATTTCTTCCATTTATATTCGGTTGATCAATTCAATGTGACAATTTGAGTGACGAAATAATAATATATTAAAATTATTTTAGAAATCGCCATTGCGGTTAATTTATGGCATTGAAAAATTGCACTCTACAACCAACAATCAGATTGTTATCATTCTCCATTCTGTACATGCAATGTCCTCCCTCCGCGTCTGTTTGTTCCCTCCAAAAATAGCTTTACGCACCCTCGCTTCTTAGTTTAATTTTAATTTTATTTTGTTCTACGATTATACATAACACAAATAGCAACTGAATTATACTTCACAGTGTAGATAACAGGAAAATTGCAAATCATCCCAGGGGAAATGTTTTTTAGGACATTTGGCGATCAAATAATCTATGGAACATGGATATTCAAATGCACATTGTATAAAGTAAGGCTAAATACAGAACAATATAGATCTGGAAAAAGCACTCATCATGGCATTGAATAAAATATTTGACCTAAAATAGTTAACTATCAATATGGCTAAAAGCATTATAAATTTAAGTGGAGATGTTGGCTCTTTAGTTCATTCCGAACTCCATGTTGAAATATCCTTAAGCTGTGATCTTGACCTTGAACGTATGACCTTGTCTGTCAATGAGTGTTCACAGATTTCGGTTGAGCACTTTATTCAGGGACCTGCGGACATGTCATGTTAATGAACGGATGGAAGTAAAGGATGACGACAATATACGCTCCGTATAGGCGCAATATGTTCAAGTTCTGGTTCAAGTGCCACAAACCCAATGATCCTTGCTTTCCCGTATTGATTACACTTGACATGACCTTTGTTCAATATATTTAATATGCAAACAATAACAATTATCTTGTCAGTTAATTTATGTCATTATATAATTAAATCCTCTGATCATAACATGTTTTAATGATAAATTCCACGCCGATGTTATAGTTAAATATTATCAATTCCATTTTCAAAATGCTTCACTAGGCCTAAATATCATCAGTCAAAGAACAACTTGACAAACTGATGTTAACAACTTCCGCTTGTGCAACTTCCGCTTGTGCACGGTGAAAACGGACAATCTTGGGGCAAATTCGGTACAGAACTGGGAGGACTGTCGAACGACAGCGAGTTTACAAACTAGACACCGAAATTCTAACACAAGTGATACTAGGACTGTAAGTCAAACCAGTTAAGTTTACGTACACACAGAGAGCCAGATACGAAATGGCCATGGAACTTGCTGAAACTCGGGCATCTGCGATAGGGAGGAAAACCGTTATTTAATGCAGTGAATAAGAAAAGGGGACATAACTCTACCACAACAAAATAGATAGTGTAATCAAAGGTATACCAATTCGCTGAGTGAACACCCTGCGATTAAAACGAAGACGAATACTATTATGGACAAAGTTAAAATATTTGTTAGAAATATGTACTCAAAGGACCATATATTCTTACGTAAAGCTCCAGAATCGTGAAACGTCTGTAAACAATTTAGATGCAACTTTGAGTGTCTATAAACGATTGGGTGAAAAGATAAGAGAACAAACTATCACTCTTTGGTAGAGATTAAAGATCAAGGTCGAAACCAAAAAGGCTTATAATGATATCTAGTTCTTTAATTGTAGTGGATCAGAAGCACTGTTTGTCATTGCCGGGATATTCGTCGGCTACGAAGGTATTTGTGCTTTGTGGTTGGACAAGTTCACGTACAAAATGTGGAGAACGACCCGGAGTTTCCAGAACTGCACATAGGTATCGGAAAGTTAAGAAATACGTCCGCAGCACGAAAAGGCCTTGAGGGAGACACTAAAAGAAAAAAGAACCACGGAGATAGCAATCTAATTCCGTTCTGAAACATAGATAATATCTCTTTATTTTTGTTTAGTCTTAAGCGATGACAGAATCTTCGCAGACTCAAAAGTAAAATGTGTGCGATAATTCCAGCAACCAGAAAGCGTTAAAAATCACAAAAGCATGACTTATAACTATTGTCTTTTCATCGAAGAATATGTGACATCTCCGAAAACTCTGTAGGGTGACTCACAAACATATACGTGGAAGCAAGTGATACTTTCGTTGCGTACAACGATCCCAATGTATGAGACCCGTCTAATTAAGGATACATGTTGTATCTGTCCGAAAAGGCGCAGTCCTGCTCCAAGACAAGTTAATTGTATTTAAGGTAACGTCTATTGAATCTCGATACAGTAGGGCGAGAGGTTTTGGAGGTCATGTGTGACTTTGAACACTATGACACGTATTGGAGGAGACTCAGACATTGCACTGTTGTCAAAGACCACAAACCATTGGAGAAGATATGGTAGAAACGAAGACTTCCAAACCTTAGGCTCGACAGATGGGGTCTGAAACTGAGACCATATACACC
The DNA here is from genome assembly GCA_032359455.1 of Chlamys rubida. Classification (NCBI taxonomy): domain Eukaryota; kingdom Metazoa; phylum Mollusca; class Bivalvia; order Pectinida; family Pectinidae; genus Chlamys; species Chlamys rubida. The sequence continues at coordinate 10,172 of JAUMHH010004194.1, forward strand.
GGTATGAGCCTGGAGAAGGAAATACATTGCCGACTATGTAATACCACGGACTTAGATAGTCTAATTCCGTGGTAATACATTTATCGACAACCTGTCAGATTATAAAAAATTGTGTAAAGTTTGTGACAGCTCAACCGCCGTATTTTGTACATTATAAGCGTATAAATATTATGAATAACGAGAATAACTATTTTTTTAAACTTTCACAATAATGAAAAAAAATGTGCGCCGCCCGGGAATCGAACCCGGGTCGCAAGAATGGGAATCTTGCATGATACCACTACACCAGCGGCGCGTTAGTTCCGCAGTTCGAAATAGAACTCTGAATGAATGGGACATGCACACATTTTTACTTAGTCCAACTTTTCTCGTATTGCTTTTAAATATTGATTGTTGTGTTAATTGATGAAGCCGTTTTAACATATTTTTTATACATCTTTCATGAGACTTACTTACCTTTAAGACTCGCAAATGAACTAATACCATATTGTCAACAACAAGCACAGTAAACGCACATGGTTGCGCACTGTCGATGCGCACAAATCGATTCGAAACGGAAGTAACCACGGGATGTACGCTTTGTCAAGAGGACCCAGTAAAATTGTTGCTAGCACCCGCAGAGGTAAGAGTAATTTCTAAAATACTCTCGCTATATGTAACAGCGCGATCTCGTTTATGTGTCATTTTGAAGAACAATTGTTCTGTTTCATTTCTAAAGATGTTTATTTTATCTTAGGTCCAGCTACGCAACTCGACAACCTTGAAATTAAGGACACGGAGAAGGAACCTGCGAACGGCGTTATAATGAGGTTTGTTTGCAATTGAAAGTCTGTGTGTCACTCGCCCATACTGATTCAGCCATTTTAACTTCCATCCCATCCTCATTGTCATGTTTGCAGAACAGGTAATGAGCAAGGTTACGGATTAAGCAAGTAACCACGTGTTGACCGATTTCGTCATTATGTCTCCTAATGGATTAGGAAGGGGATTTGGACAATATGCGTATTGGAAATTATGAGAAAACTATAGAATCGGCCGTTGAATGAGATGAAAAGTGTTTTGGTTTATAGTAAATGTATAATGCGTCGTAACAAAAGCTCCTCGGAGAGCTTTTTCTTTACAGTGTTATAAGACGTAAAATAAGGATTAACGTACCTTATCTGATAGGATTATCAGGTTGGGCACAACGGCGCATATGGGTAATAATCCCGCATTTGGGTAACATCTTTGTATGTTATGGTTGAAT
>JAUMHH010004205.1:0-11417 GCA_032359455.1 Chlamys rubida
ACTTTACTCCTTATTCTATAAAGTGTACCACGTAGGACTACTTTACTCCTTATTCTATAAAGTGTACCACGTAGGACAACTTTACTCGTCATTCTATAAAGTGTACCACGTAGGACTACTTTACTTGTCATTCTATAAAGTGTACCACGTAGGACTACTTTACTCGTCATTCTATAAAGTGTACCACGTTGGACTACTTTTACTTGCCATCCTATTAAATGTGCCACAATTATTTTTCCTTTTTAGTCATGAATAGTAAGTTTATAGTTTCTGCGCGAGGCTACTTTCATTAATTATTCTATAACATGCATCACTTAGGAATATTTAGCTGTGTAGCGGAACTGGACTGGGTCGATCGTCGGCAACCAGATTGCTCAATTGGTAGAGCATCCCTCTAGAGTTCGGAGGGTCCCGGTTTCGAACCCCGGTCTGGCCGTGCATTTTCCTCTCCTGATACAGCTGTATAACATATCAAGTAGGACATAATATACTGCGGGAAATTTGAGAAAGAAAATAATATTTTTACCAAATTCATCCTCAAGAAACATTTGATTTCGTTTCTGATATAAAACATAAAGCGCAAATGATCTTAAAACATTTCAAAATCCTGCTCCGTTACCACCGTAAATCTATATTTCCAATTAGGTGCCGTTATCTGGAAAGTTGAGAATCAGAATGAGGTATGATACAGCAGGACCTATTTAAAGTTTGTATGCGTATGTCCAAGGATCGTTTTTGTTTCATAAATAGAAAAAAAAATCTTGTTCTAACTTTAAATGCGTTTAGAAAGCGATAAACGATTGCTGTACAATAAATGAAATATAAGTTGTAAATTAAGGTATTACAGAAAAAAATCCATTGCATATCTTTGCCAACCCCAGGCGTTTGTGTGATAGGTTACTGTTTGCCTACCAAATAGGAGTACACCAGACAGACGTGTCTATATATAGACATCAATAGTATTGATAGCCAGTAATACGTGCAGATCCTACACGAACAGAAGGATGAACGGAACATCAATTGTCTGATTGCCGATACAACCAGCGTACAGAAAGTATTGATACAGACGGCAGACAGAAAACTTCGATACAGACGACACAGTAAATGTCGGTAGAGACTGCAGACAGAAATCATCGATACAAACAAGACGGGAATCATTGATACAGACGTCAGACAGCAAATGTCGATACAGTCTAAAGACAGAAGTTATAACGATACAGACTGCAAACAGAAATTGTCGCGATATAGACTGCAGACAGAAATAATCGATACAGTCTAAAGACAGAAGTTAACGATATACACAGCAGTCAGAAAATATCGATACAGACAACAGACTTACGTATCAATACAGACAACTGACAGAACGTACCGATACAGACAACAAACTTACGTATCGATACAGACAACTGACAGAACGTACCGATACAGACAATTGACAGAACGTATCGATACAGACAACAGACTAACGTATCGATACAGACAACAGACTTACGTATCGATACAGACAAATAACGGAACGTATCGATACAGACAACTGACAGAACGTACCGATACAGGCAAAAAACGGAACGTATCGATACAGGCAACTGACGGAACGTATCGATACAGGCAACTGACGGAACGTATCGATACAGACAACAGACTTACGTATAGATACAGACAACTGACAGAACATATCGATACAGACAACAGACGAAACGTATCGATACAGGCAATAGACGGAACGTATCGATACAGACAACAGGCTAACATATCGATACAGACAACAGACTGAATGTATCGATGCAGACATATCTCAAAACTGTCGATACTGACCACGGGCGCGTGTTGTCGGTCTAGAGTCTGGTGCAGCCAAATCAATGACCGATAATGTGTAAGCGATAAGAAGACGGATTAACGTGCTTTCACCGACTTTTGACGTTAGACTTTTGACGTTAGACTTGTGCCTGTGGTCGACCTGGAAGATTAAGTGGGTTCGTCAAGGTCAATATATGTAGATATATATAGAGAAAAACGCAAACTCGTCCTTGCAAAGATAGTGGTCAGGCCTACAATCGAGTCAATGTTGGATTTGTCCACACCATTAACGATAGTCAGCCTCCGTCCGTCCAGCCGGCGAGTCGGCCATCAGCTAGAGCACAATATATTAAATGTCGGTTATTGGCGTAAGTGGTCACGTGACCAAGATGATACTGCATGCTGTAAATTTCGTGAAAATCGGTTAAAAACGACTGGGAGGCAACTATTTCACCTACAGAAGTGTTTCCTTATGTTTTACGGCCGTACCAGGAACACCAAAGACAAGGGAAGCTCTCGGATCGGTCGATGATTCAGAACTGTCCATTTACAGTTCGTACTATTGTTTGCAAAAATGTCTACCTACTACTATTTATATTAATCAATCGATTGTTCTTATGCTACAATGATTGTCTTTGTAGCTATCAAATCGCCCTAGGCTCGAATCAAGCTGACAGTGCTATGTGGTATCGACCCTGGCTCCACTGGCGCACCAGCCATTTTAAGTACTGTTCTGTCTGCACGCGATTAAGCTTCCTTGTAAGCCGGAGTTGGATGTTGAGGAGCTCCCTTGGCACGCTTTGTGCCGGAGTGTCAGACAGGGCGGGGCGGACGAATGGCTTTTCATAGTTAACCAGTACACATGTTCCCGACTATCAATACATTTAGGTCAGGTGATATTGGTTAGCATGAATTAGCAACACGAGTAACCTCGTGTTCACACTTCCGTTATCGTGTACAGGACGTTCGGACAGATCTGTGGCTACCTCTTCATATAGGTCAGGTGATATAGGTTAGCATAAACTAACAACACGAATTGCAACGTGTCCACACGTACGTTATTGTTAACAGGACGTCAGGACAGACTTGTTTTGAGGAATACGAGAAAATCCAAATGTCGTATCCAGTGACCTTTATTATACGTTAGTACAACCTAACTGACTAACTCCTTTTATACGTAAAACATGATAGAGTGGCGGTTGTATATAGGTTCTCTTTTCAAAAATTGCGTATCGGGTTTGGATTATTTTTCATAACAAGGTTTATTTTGTCTACCATTTTGTAACCGAGTCGGTTAGTCACATAGTTGAACGCGATGTGACACAAAAGGACCGGCGAAAAAATAAAGACACAAAGTTTGTAAAACACTTATCGCCTCGCGTGATTTCATGACATCTTGGACCGAACAAAGTTGACTAAATCTACCTTGTTGTGTAAAAGGATTCCGTTAAGATTTAGAAAATCCGTTGTCGACATTTTTCGGCGCATTTACAATGATAACTAATTTTCCATCAGTATATGGAAAGAAGAGAAAATGTCCCGGTATACAAGGAAACATCTAGACTGGCTACCAGCCCCTAAGTTTTATGAAGAATTTCTCAGCTGCATTTTACTCCTAGCTTATCTCCCCTTAGTTTAGCTGATCTCCCCCTTGTTTAGAAATTAGAATCAGACACCCAAGTGATCAACAGTTTTTGAGTTAAAGTTTTTTCTTACTAATTCAATATTCTAGAGACGGTGGCCAGTCTAGGAAACATCAAGTGCAGTGCGCACCAAACCCGGTGAGCATGGAGATCGTCTGTTATTTCGGATTAGTTATATATCAGGTGCATACAGTGCCGGTTCCATTATATATCTGTTCCGTTAGCTTCAACTAATATGTTTCAGCAATGTAGATCCCTATTTGTTTTCATACTAACTTCGATGTGATCACACCAGTGTTTGGCATGTAAGTCGCAGTAAAAGAGCATCCTTGTCTAGTGTTCACAGTAAATGTATTCATAGAATTGTTCGGAGTTCAGAAGCTTTGATCAGTCAAGATGGTTCACGCATCGCTCTATGAAGATGTTTGTGACGTTGAATAAATGCTGTTCATATCGTTGCTTCGTTCAAGTCATAAGCCGGTTAAGCAGGCACTTGAAGGACTTGCCAATTAAAATCAACCAAACAGAGTGAAGAAATAGCTGTAAATATATACATATGTACAACATAGAGTGATGATACTTTTAAACCTTTTTACGAACATTAAGGAGAATGCGCAACAACCAAAATATAAATGAGGAAACTATTAAGGAGATCAAGAGACGGAAACGTCTATATACAGACCAAAGCCAGGTAGATCCAGGTAGGTAGATAAGTTGTCGCTGCATTGACCTGCAAATAAACAAATACTACGTGTCAGTGTCCATCTGTGATTTTCACAACATCGGCTACTTAAGATGTTCACAACGATCCCCATCAACGCTGTTTACTGCAATGTTCATAAAGGGTATTCACATTGATGCCATTAAATTTGTTCACAGCAATATCAACTAAAAGTTTGTCAAAACAACGATTTTTAAAGGTGTTCGAAGCAACGTCTATTGAATGTGTTCATAAAAATCATTATTCAAAGTTTTTAAAACCTCACTCCTTTTAAATAATCGCAACAGTGGCCACTACATGTAATTGGATAAATGTCCATTTAAGATGTTTATAACAAAATCAATAAATGGTGTTCATGGCAATGTCAATAGATGGCGTTCATAGCAATTTCCATAAATGATGGTTATAGCAATGTCCATAAATAGTGTTCACAGCCGTGCCTACATTAGTAAGATGGAACCATCCTGTTAACTCTCTCTGTTCCGACTCTGCTCCCGTCCCATAGTTTTCTCTTTCTCTTTTCCTTAATTTCTTGGTAAATAACGACGGAATGTTTTCACCAATAGCGCGTTGTTCACGCGAAATGATAGTATTTATATATGTTTATACACGTCGCAGGCAATATGAACACGTATCATATGTCTGAATTTTATGTTTGTAGAGCCGTAGGCAATTTAGTAATACCGCAAATCTTGTTCAATTATACCTACGATATGATATGTCAAACTGATGGTTTTCTATTAATTGCGAGCTAATAAAGCTCCATGTTTGTTTTTCTGACAGACAATTAGAGTTATCGCCCTTCTCATGTGCTTTTTATATTCACGGCGTTTCCGTTCATATTTACTGCCTGTGTGATAGCAAAATGCAAAATCCCAGCTTAGTGATTAATCAATGAATAACATTTATTGTCCTTTGCAGGGACAAATAGTTAAATCTAACGACTGCAAAGGATGTTTCAACAAGTAAGTATCAAACTTTCGTTATTACTGTCAATAAATATCTTACTGACGTGTTGAATAAGACAACATAAGCTGAAAGCGCCGGAATGATACTGGACCTCCTGTTTATGACAACAGTGTTGTAAACGACAGTTGTCAATGCTTAGAAACACATCCATCAGTTAAACGTATTTTATGGAAAGGAGTGTAATTTGATAAATTTATATTCAAATTGACACAAAAAGTTTCTTTTCATGATCTTCCCGCCTTTGTACGTGTTATGTCGAATATGTAACATTTCTGCCAAGAGTGTTATGTGGTTAAGGAGGCGAATCCTCCTTAAAACTTACAAGAACCAAAACTGACCCACTGAACACTGAATAACTATATTTCATTATGTGTATTTTGGTATATCACTAATAATGCAAAAAAAAGGAACAATTGTAAAATGTATTTATGTAAAGTCTACTATTACTGACAAAGTAGAGTTCGTATGTCAGAAAAGTGTTCCTAGCGTGTTAGTCTAATTAAAAGCTCCTAACGTAGGTACCGGTGGAGGTTAAGCTATACTTTGTGGTACTTCAGTACAGAGCAGCAGCCGATCTATAGTCTGGTGGAGCATGAGAACACGTCTGACTGTCTCTTTAGATAAACCCTGGCTGTGTGTATACCCAAGTAAACACACACCCACTTGTAAGGAGATTGACAATATTATTGAAGAAATCAAATTATATATTTTATTATTTTCTGTATTATGGACGATGTGTTGGTGCGATCAATTTCCTTCGTAATTACTTGGTATGCCGCAGTATCATTAGATTGCCGAGTCCACTGTGGTTTCCCTACTGGAGCTATTGATCCGGGTTCTCCGTGATCCGCCCGAACACATCCGGGCCAGCCTTTATAGTCGCCCTGGTCTCGGCAGGGAGCGGAGTTCATGCATGTACCGTCATCTGCGGATTGCTTTGCCCTTTCATGTTATCGTTTTACTCACACAAATGTGTCCAACAATCGCATGTATAACACTCACACCCACCTGTATAACATGATATATACATGTATATACTCGCATCTACCTGTGTAACATGATATATATATATACTCACATCTTCCTGTGTAATATCAAATGTTTCGATATCGACGCTTACTAGTAAAATACCACCCGAATCATTTCTAGCAGTAAAACATAACCAATGCGCACGTCTACCTGTGAAACACAATCCATACCCATACCTACCTGTAAAACATGACCCATTCCCATGTCTACCTGTGAAACACAATCCATACTCATACCTACCTGTAAAACATGACCCATTCCCATTTCTACCTGTGAAACAATCCATACTCACATTTACCTATGAAACGCAATTAGTAGTATGGATTATCTCACATCTACCGGTTAAACAATGCCCATTTTGGACACATGTAAAATTAGCCAATCTCACATCTTCCTGTTAAAATCTGAATTCAAAGGTTATTTTTTGAATTATTTGGTGATTCTGTCCATGCCAATTTAAATGTTGATGATTCGAGTTACGGTACCGATAACAGTAATGGCATCAATGGACACTGTTGGCGAGTGATCACGTGATCTTTTTATCCTCTCATCATGAAGAATAGGAATGTATTGGAGTAAAAAATTATCTTGCCTTTACGATGCAGTTCCATTTTTCCTGTCTTGCTTTTACACTTTTATCCAGATGCATATAATATCAACAAATAGCCAATGGCTTGCTATTGCTTGTGTTTGATGGTTTGATTGTTGATGAAGATTACCTCCCTTGTTTGGTTGTACCCTTGCAGTGTGTACTTTTCCGTATTTAGTGCATGAAGAGGCAGTACAACGCGATTTCTACAGCAGCACGTCTTTATCAAGACCACGAACTGTGGCTAATAGCACGTAATGAATGACGAGTAAGCATACTGGTTTAGTCCAGATCCCGTCCCCCCAGCATGGCCAGCTTACGTCCCTATAACTACAAGTATACCATCGTCCCTCTAGTTACATATGACAAGTGACACCATCACGTCATGATTGCTCTGTCACGTGCAATCTTTTGAAAATTAAACCAAAACAAAAATGTTATGCATTCCAAGAGAATATTTTATTTGAATGTCTTGGTTGAGGTAGATTAGGCTATATATGTTGAAGCAAGAGTTAGATTAGCGACATGCAATTGTAAGTTAGAAACATGCGTTGGTATATCTCCTCCTGTCGATTAAGTCTCGCTATCACAGTCAAAGAAATAGAGCTGTTTTACAGATTTGATCCTTTTAACACTTAGCGATTAATTAGCCTAAATGAAGTGCAAAGGATGCAGAAAGAACGGCAAGTGTTTTATACAGGTACGGGGTCATTGCCTGTGTTCTGTAGCACGTAGCATTGCAGCTCTGCATAGCCTTGGAACCTCACACAGGTTAACCTATAAACCAGCATTAGTATAGTATACATGATCATGACAACGTTTGTATTAATGGCTGACTCTGAAGACCTGACAATAAATAAACAGAACTGTAAAATTCCGTCCAGCGTGCTCCCTTCTGATTTCCAAAACAGTAGCTTTCGTGTGGGTAGGTTGAGTAGATACTGACTCGGCTTTGGGGTAATTTTTTGCTTGTAACTGCGAGGTAATTGATTTCCTTGTCCCGTGTAATCATCCGTTTTGAGTTATTCTTCAATTAGCGGCCATGATGATTCAACTTTATTTGGCAAGAAAAATAAATTCTAATGGCATGATTTATTTGAGCGTTTATGTAAACTTGCACTAAAGTTTTGTTTTATTATAAAATCTTACATTTAGCCGTTGGTGTTTTCAGTGCGAATAGAAAATTTAAATATCAATCTTATGAAATGGGAACGATTTGTTTTTGAAATGTTATAGAAACAGTGTCCGACTTCCTGTATTTTATTTCGGAATAACAATAATTCCTGATGAAATCGTTTTGGTAACCGGCAAAAAACACTCCGCAATAAACCAAGGATTTCGGGGGATGATTTGTTGCATAAAGTTGTATTACACACATTCCGAAATATGCAAATATGGGTTTTATTGACAGGAAAGATTTATGAATTGTGTGGAATAAAAGGCGACATCAAATAACAGGTTTTACCTTTTGACAAACGTTTTCTCCTATCAGTAATCTGATCACAGCCGATCCCGGCCGAGCTACATCTCGGCTCACCGATAACAGAACCTTTCCATGATTGTTCTCATTTACATTGCAAAGTTCTTAAAACGGATATGATGGTATTGCGGGAAATCAGGAAATAGTTGAATTTTTACATGAAGAAATGTCGATACTGATCATAATGTAAAGGCAAACAACACAAAGTGCATGATCTCTTTAAAAAAAAAAACACTAATGACAACGAATAAATACCAATACCTGAACAATAAATGTTGAGTGCACTTTCAGTCACGTGATTGGGCAGTGCATGTTTCGTATGGTCTGCTTTGAAACACGACATGCATGTACCCAAACACGGCCATCAGTCACCCTGGCGAGCTGCCGCCATAGATCACGTCTCAGTGATCGCCTGGGCGGCACTTCACGTCTATATATAAAGTATGTACGGTCCGCGTCTTCTTCCTCCTTAAATATCACGGCAGACGATAGATGACGTGGTCTAAAATGGGGACATTTTGTGTGCCATGATTATGATAAATTTTGACCAATCAAAAAAAGCTGATTTGTGTGTTCCGGCTGCGACATTAATCTCGCGACTATTGTCCGTCCTGTTCCGGTTATAAATGTATTATTCAGAAATCCCCGGACTGGTCACAGAAAACACTGGAATAATTGATGGGACCTAGCGCGCGCGTCTCGCTATCACAGACTTCCTCCCGCTGCCGATATATAGGAGAGGTTGATATTGGTGCAGACTGACCCTGGATCGGAGCCGGGCTAGCAATGGCCGCCCCGTAGGCGGTTTAGAGGAGACCAAGTATTGTACCGTGATTGTCTCTGCTATTGCCATTTCATCGATGGAAAATTGAATTTGGAGCATGTCTAATTCTGTTATCGTTTCGACCATGTTGGGAAATAAGAAAACCCTACGAAAAAAAATCAAGAATATTGATTAAGATAATAGAAACAATGTTCTTTTATAATAAAAAAAATTACAGAAAAACACGTTTATCACAACATATAAGCTAATATTAAGGACAACAAAGCACTCGTCCTTGACATTTTTAGAGGTTAACAAGCAAGTAACGTCCTTCTCAACTAAGCGTGGTGATTTCCGGTGTAGTGACTGTAAAATATCTAATGACTTTTGGTTTTAAAGTGGCTAAAGAAATGACAATATGTATGTTATAATAACTTACAGTTGTATTATGAGAGTTGATCTAATTACATCCGGTAGTAGACACCATAGTACAATTATCTTATAACATGACAATATACATGTATCTGATGACTTCCGGTTGTTGAGACTATAGCGCACGTGTCTAATAACATGACTGTTTATGTTATAACTTCCTGTTGTAGAGACTTTATAGCAAGTGTCTGATTACATGACAGAATATATTTGATAACATCCGGTTTTAGAGACTGTAATACAGGTGTCTGATTACATGACAGAATATATTTGATAACATCCGGTTTTAGAGACTGTAATATAAGTGTCTGATAGCACCACAACTTATTTAATAATTTCCGTTTCTATTTTATAATTTCCGGTTCTAATGTCGGTAGAACAAGATGACTATAACGTGGTGCCACGTTTACATCTAGATATTTTTTAAGCACAACACAATAAACCTATACATTGTTAGTGGCTAACCTATGCTGACTATGTTCTGTTGATGTGTAGAAGCCTTGCGTGAAACTGGTTCGTTTTCTACTCCCGTACAATCTTAAACAAGTTTCTTGTTTTCCCTGAAGAATGGACTTGTCGTTCCGGCTCTATCTTGCTCTTTGAACAATCTTAATAGAATTACAACAGAAAATAATAATGAAAACGAAAGTGCCTATCCCGCCTTTCACGTGCCAATTAACGAACCAATCGCTTGAACGCGATGCAATCAAGCCCTTGTCACTACTTCTGGGGGACATTACGGGGTAATTGACACAACTTTGTTTTTAAATCGTTTGATCTTAATGCCTTTGACCTGAAACATCCACAGCCATAAAATCAAAAATTCATGGAGAACATTTATGGATTCATTAGACCAACTTCTCCAAACGGGCCAAGTCTTCAAATTAGACGTCATCAAATTCCGCCATAAGACCAAGGGACGGTCTGATTAGTCCGTGGACGTGACGTTTTGTTTGCACAATCTGGCTGTGCAGTGGCCCGTAATTATATCTGTGACAATGTTAGCATTAGCAGACGTCTCTTACCACACCATAGCCTCGATGTGCAAACTAATTACCCCTCATGATCGATTCCTGCCCCCATCACTTTGGGCCCGACTTCCCGCGCCCTGGACTAATCTTCGTGTAAGTACTGTGGCAAGTATTGTCATCTCAATCTCCTGTTTATAAATATTGTCATCTAACCCTTAGTTTTACGAGTTTTGTCATCTTACCCTCTTGTTTATGAGCGTTATTAAGTTACCCTCCTGTCAATAGGTATCGTCATCTTACACCCTCTGTATAAGTATTGTCATCTTACACCCTCTGTATAAGTATTGTCATCTTACACCCTATGTATAAGTATTGTCATCTTACACCCTATGTATAAGTATTGTCATCTTACACCCTCTGTATAAGTATTGTTATCTTAACCCTCCTCTGTATGTGTATTGCCCCTGTGTATTAGTATTGTCATTTTTTTTTCAATTGTTTTAATTCTTCAGCAATAGTTGGGATAGGGATTGCCAGGGTTTAAGGGCCCTAGGTTCAATCCCCGAACAATGATTGTCCTCCACGTAGGAGGGTTTTCGTTCGCCATACATAATGTACCTCTTTCACTCAATTTGTACTTATTTTTTTGTGTTAAATTACATATATACAACAATTCACACTTCTCTTTCTTTTTCCGTCATGTATATTTACTTTCATTATTTCATACTCACTTATACATTATTCGCATCATCATCATCATCATTCCACTTATCATTGCATCCATACACAATCGTGGTCGATTAGTAGTACTTGGCGTTCTGAATGTGTCTTTTGCGTTTATTAGTGGTACGTAGATAATAAAAAAATGTACGCACGGTGTGTTCCCACATGGCCAGCTATAGCTAGTATAGCTACCTGAAGAATTCCTAGACGAGTTGCCTATTACAGTATGTAAGTGTTACCTGTGTTGGTTTGTGTTCTTTTTGTATTATTTTGTCATATGTTGGACGTCTGGAATCTATT
>JAUMHH010004216.1:0-11417 GCA_032359455.1 Chlamys rubida
TACTAGGGCTAGAGGTTGGGATGGGGAGGTGTAGGGTCTGGGGACAGAGTACTAGGGCTAGAGGTTGGGATGGGGAGGTGTAGGGTCTGGGGACAGAGTACTAGGGCTAGAGGTTGGGATGGGGAGAGGGAGGTGTAGATATGTATGGGGGTGGAGTTGAGATAAGAATGTTGGGAGAACATTAATTTAGGACAAAAGATTTTCTGGAACAAGAGAGGCTGGCATCAGGAGAGATCATTTTGATCAAAAGGGCAGAAGGTCACAACCACACCCTAGTGTAAATATTTCTCTGATCAGATCTGTTTAATCACATATGATTGTTTCAGTATCCGGGGTCCCCCTTCTTACAAAGTTAGTATCTAAACAGGTTCTGATAAACCAATAGAAGAAAAACATCCAAAAACATCATCAGTATACTCCTATTTAGCTCCAAAAATTGTAAATGATGGCCCCTATACTTAAAAAAGTCATTTTTTGAATTTAACTTACCCTATCTGGGTAATAGATAATAGAAAAAAATGAATATCCAGTACCACAGTATTCAGCCCCCATTTAAAATTTCTATCAAACTTCCACATTTCGTCTTCCGTGTTTGAAAATATAAATTTTCCTCAACTTTGCTCATATTTTTACAAAAAAAATATTATAAAAACCCCATCTGGGCCCCTGTAATGGTAAATATTATCAAATTACCCCTATTTGACCCCAAAAATATCAATCTACCCTATCCTGCACAATGCACTCAATCAACTCTTCCTGTACTTTGAAAAGCTAATTATACAGATTAGTCTATAAGCACTGCTCACTGCTATGTAGGTTCAAACATCAAACAAAGTCATCTACAATTATATATATATCAGTGTCGAGTTCAAACGAAAATCTATTTCCCTGTTAAGCAGCTACGTGGTATGTTCCTTTATCATTTTTCTTTACAGCAACAAAAATTCATTACAGTTCTCATCGTGGATAACAAAAACTAGCAGTGTTCTTTTAAGTTAAAATACCAGAAAATGTCAAAGGTTTCATAGATTTTGTTACGAAATTGTGGCTCCAAAAGTCTGTGCAGCTCTTGCCATGGTCGTCATGGCAACTAGAGTTACCCCTTCCATGATAGCAGCATGGTATGTGACTCTAACCTCTGACCTCTGAGGATCGTAAAACTTGCAATTTAACGCTAAACATTATCAATGAAAGTTTATAATCATGGCAGTGTTTATGACATAACACATATTTAACTTATGACAAACGTATAGTTCACCTCCAGTTTTTTTATTATCCGTTTCATGTTATGTTTCTTCATTTGATTTTTGTTCGCACAATGATCTTTCCGATAAGGTAAAATATTTCAATATTATTTTCTAAAATGAGATTTATGAATACACTGCATATTTTCTAGTCAAGCAACACCCAAGACGATTCCTGTTACACTCACACCTTGAACGTCATGCAGTCACGATCCAAAATACAGATGAGTAGATCACGTCATTTTTTACGTCATGTAGTCGTCACGCAATTGAACATCAGTCTGCCTCATCCTTTCGTACAAGACCAGATACTCTGATTTCTCTCACTGATAATGGCCCTCAAAACATGCCAACAAACTGGTGTGGTTTAGGGTTTGTTACCTACTACACGGTTCGTCCAAAGATAGTTCAAGAAAACAGATAGCTCAAAGGTGGTGAATGGGTACGAAGTAACACAGACGAAAAGTAACACAATTGTACAGTGGGCCGTATAATAGTTGGCTTGTCCACAACCCAAACATTGATAATTTGTTTTACATCGTTAGTTAATTAGGAGTACAAACGTATATACCTGTACCCACACCTAGCCGATTTATTACTCTATGATTTGAAGACAAGCGAATTCAACATAATTGCTGAACATTCAGCGACCACCCTGTATCTTTGTTTCTTGCCCAGAATCAACACTGTTACAGCCTTATCATATACCCAATAAAACCACTACCAAAACTACCAATACCCTCAAATCTTATTGAAATCCACCAATACCCTAAAAATTGTATACCCCAAACAACCTTACCAAATACCCATAAAACCTTACTTAATTCCACCAATAACCTCAAACTTATCATATACCCCAAAACCCATACCAAATACCACCCAAACCTGTAAAAACCTTACTTAATTCCACCAATACCCCTACAACCTTACCATATACCACAAACAACCTTACCATATACCACAAACAACCTTACCATATACCACAAACAACCTTACCATATACTACAAACAACCTTACCAAATACCACAAACAACCTTACCAAATACCCATAAAACCTTACTAAATTCCATCAAAACCCTTAAAGTCTTAGGATAAACCATATAACGGTATATGTACCAACAATGAAGTAAGTCTGAGATTACATGTTTCCTTTCACTGTAAACTTTGTCTAAACTAAACAACAAACAAGTTATTCATAACAAACAAGTTTCCTTAGTATACAGGTTTGCTAAATGTCTGGTTTGTTCAGGTGTTTGTATTATAGAGAGTTCTGTTTAGACATGTTCCACTGTACTCCACAAACTACCAACCAATCTGTCAACAACCACACTGAATCAGAACTGAACATTTATTATTCAACATGTCTTGGGTGAATTATCGTGAAAACTGTATCTATTTTGGTAAGAGATAGGGATAAATGGTGTGGGAGTTTGTCATCTCCCCGGGAGTCCTGGCTTTCCTCGTGTGTACTGGGTCAAGAGGTTATCTGATCCTGACTCAAAGAACATCCTCACGATAAATCAGACCGTGCCGAACCAAAGAGTTTTGATGGAAATTATATCACACTTGGGTTACAATTCTGAAAGCTAAAACATCTCTTGGAGGAAATTAGTCAGAGATTTGTAAAAATGATAAAAATCAAGTTATTTATGGCGTTTTAGAATCTCAAAATAAGTTCCACAGGAAATCTCGATGAAATGTACAGCTCAGCTTTGTATGTATACAGCCTCTATTAGCACCCCCTCGTCTCAAACAAATTTTGGACTGAAACTTGAAGCTTCTTTAAGAGAATATCTTGATGAGAACTAAAGAACAAATGTTAGAATGTAATCTATTAATGACAATATCACTAAAATTAATGGCACATATCTCCTTCCGGGATAATGCTCCCTGTATTCATAAGGATAAGGTCAATAAAATGTTTTGAAAAGAATTTAATATCCGTGTTCAAAATGCTTGTTGCTGCAGTCCCATTCTTCAAAACATGTGGTTGGTGATGTCAACTCTACCTTTTCCTGTTCTTTGAGAACAACTGTTTCTCCATTTTAATCACCTTCTGGCCCTTTATGACTTTTATGAGTTGATGGGCTGTTAATTTCACACAAATCGTTCATCCGAAAATAAGTTGCTGAACAGTAGTAAATCCCATAATATGATATTCAGTCAGACGCTTTTGATCTACCTGCAGAAGTAAAGCTCCTGTAATGAAAAGTGCATTTCCACTTGTATATTTGTTCCCTGGAGTAGAAGTAACCACATCAGACATCAAAAAGAAACTCAAAGAATGGGGGAAATTCATAAACTATTTTGGAGGTATTTCCCACCAGATGACACGTTTCCTTTGTGAGTTAAATCTTAGAACCTGTAAGTCACTATAATACAAATGTGTATCTAGTCTAAAATCTGTGTCCGTCTTACACAATGTTACAGAATTATACAAAGGTAAGTAAATGGTTTTGAGACCTAAACCTTCAACAGACTTAAGATTTGGACTTTTGCTTTAGACGAGACAGTAATTACGGGATTCCAGACCTGGGACCAGACTTTGACATACTCTGGTGTATGTGCCATCGTGTAGGGGTGTATAACGTCCCATCGTGTAGGGGTGTATGTCCCATCGGGTAGGGGTGTATAACCTCCCATCGTGTAGGGGTGTATAACGTCCCATCGTGTAGGGGTGTATAACGTCCCATCGTGTAGGGGTGTATGTCCCATCGGGTAGGGGTGTATAACACAGTGCAGTAACTGTGACAATTGTCAATAAAGACAATAGCATGACATTAACGCTATATTATCGGATGAAATTAAATTTAACTCCAGTACAGCCATGAGAATTAGTCATTTTTACTCACTGATTTTCGCTCGCTGAATCATTGTAAATAGGGTATTAAGTGTTTTCTTTTCCGTCTCTCCGTTCGTCCATGTGTCATCTCTAAGACTTTGACTTCATGTACTTTTTAATATTATGTTATTTTGTCAATTTCCCAACATTTAACAATTACCTGCAGATGTTTGAATTTGTGAGAAAAATGGTGAATTTTCTAAAAGTTGCCGTAACAGTTCATATTGATGCCTGGGTAAAACAATAAAATAAATGTGTTTACATTTCAGGCCAAGCTTTGCTATATTATAGATATGTATTCAGTTTTTAAAATCTTATTCCTTAGAAAGTTACACCCACATTAACTTTACATTAAAAGAGTTTTCACAGGAAACTTTTTTTCTGAACATTTCAATATCACATTTCACTTAATATCACATTTCAATTAATATCACATTTCAATTAATAGCACATTTCAATTAATAGCATATTTCACTTAATATCATTTTAGAGGAATACACTCTATAACAACTGTCATTGTAACTATTGACTAGTTACTATTGAATATGTTAGCCTATGACATACCTTCCACTCTAGGGAAAATTAAATCTTTGAGTTGTCTGCTGTACAAATAGAAAATGCAGCCATATCTATAAGTACAAGGTAAAGGATATAATCTCACAAAGTACTGGTGTCCCTACCCTGTGTGTGCATGTGAAAAGGTAAATCACTGAACATTTTTAAGAATCTTTATCCCACTGTACTGTGGTGTTTCGTATACAGTTAACTCCCTTTAATTTTGTTTTTGACTGAAGCACAGGTAGTCCTTGATACTTGTAATAATAATAATAATTTGAGGTTGTTATATATACCGCTGTATCACAACCTAGTTCGTAGGGCGTCTCAAAGCGGTTCACTACCTTTCACAACTCCCTAGGGAGCATACAGCCGGAGCTGCCATTTCGGCGCTCACAGCTTAGAGCATTCAACAATTCAAGCACTGCCCAACCATGTACTTATTTACAGCTGAGTAGACTGGAACAAGCGGAGTAAAGTATCTTGCTCAAAGATACAACACAGTGCCGTGACTCAAACCCGCAACCCTTCGGTCACGAGCCCGGTGTCCTACCACTCCACTGACTCAAGATACCTCAGTCAGTTACAGTGACAGTATCACAATTTGAGGTCCAGGATTTGAGCCCTGGTCTATCAACATTGGGGTTTTTTTTATACTCGGAACACTATAGTTGATTATTTTTTGCTTATTTCATCTCTATTACTTTTTTCATAAAATTCCCTTAAGGAATACATTTCCTTTCAGAAAGGATTTATCAGGGCTATAAATAAGTTATGAATGCGGAGTTTCGGTTTTTCGCAGTGGTACTGGGATCCCTACTGATAATGGTTCTCCTTTTACTCTACTTGCAGTACAGGAGTCGAACCCTAAACCACTAGTTTACCAGTCCAAACAGATCGGAGAGAGGAAATCTTTTTAGCCGAATCAGTGAAAATGATCACTTTGATAGTGTTTAATCATTACAACAACAACAACAACAACAACAACAAGCCCTGTTTACATTAGATGTCCTCGGAGTTCAGGTTATCAAGCCTTGCTTTGTGATGAAAGGTCACAGCGTAGATACTAGGTATAGGTAACACATGTACATGATGACACATATGTGCAGTAATACATCATGATGTCTGTTTATGCACAGTAATTACCTGTGTATTCAAGAGACAATGCAGACATAAGTCAATCTGATCATATAGGTGTCAATGTCTGACCACAGGGGTCAAGCAAGTGTCCATCTTCTGCTGGTCATTATCAGTGTAAGTGACAGCCAACCTAATCAAACATTCAAACTGACCACTGGCTATTGAAGCATCTATCTGATTAACATTCCTCTACTTACATTCTTACATAAATATGTAAGAATCATTACATAAATATGTAAGAATCATTACATAAATATGTAAGAATCATTACATAAATATGTAAGAGTCATTATTCTGAGCACAGAATGAATTAGCCCTGGTCACAATGATCCCCAAGTATTATGTAATATCAATGATTCATTACACATGTACATCATACCTGTGATTAATGTTACAGTTAAGGCTATATGCTACCATACACATTATACCTGTGATTTGTGTTAAAGTTAAGGCTATATGCTACCATACACATTATACATGTAATTTGTGCTTGTGCTAAGGTTATATGCTACCTTACACATTATGCCTGTGAATTGTGCTTGTGTTAAGGTTATATGCTACCTTACACATTATGCCTGTGAATTGTGTCAGAGTTAAGGTTATATGCTACCTTACACATTATACCTGTGAATTGTGTCAGAGTTAAGGTTATATGCAACCTTACACATTATACCTGTGAATTGTGTCAGAGTTAAGGTTATATGCTACCTTACACATTATACCCGTGAATTGTGTCAGAGTTAAGGTTATATGCTACCTTACACATTATACCCGTGAATTATGTCAGAGTTAAGGTTATATGCTACCTTACTCATTTAAATTGTTCTTTGTATTAGAGTTACACATACCGGAGATAAATGTTACAGGGTTAAAGTTCTAAGCTACTTTAAACACTATAGCTGTGATTTCATTGTGTTTGAGTTAAGAGTTTATCCTATCTTGTGCATTATGCCCGTGATTTGTGTAAGAGTTAAGGTTATAAGCTACCACTTAATAACAACTGCTGTTCGGTTTTGGAAAACTGTTTTATCATCTTAAGAGCCTTTTCTGCCTATTTCCAGGAAGCTTGAACCAACAATATAAGATGCTATAATTTCTCGTTACTCTTTGGGATATTTTCTTTAGATCCTGAAGGTCTTAGCTGAGTTAATAACACAGAAAATGTACTTTTATGGCACTGTATATTGATCATAAATCATAAATGGGACTTCAGTCTATGGCTTCACTTCCATCTTAGCTTTAATCTCAATGGGTCAGAAGTAGATACATATCTGTTAATGAATTATAATATGTTTTAATTTCTTGTTACCACCAATGTTTAAAAAAAAATTGCATAGCTAGCAACAAGTTTCAGCTTAACCCATTGCTGATTTTCAAAATTTTGAAAGTTGTCAAAAAAAAAATGTTTTTTTTTTTCAAATGGCCACAACACAGGCTTGCCAGTTACTGACTGTGGGTGGGGTCCATGCTTCCCTAAGACAATCAATAATGGTTTATAAATTTATTAAAAATGTATTTACACTTTGATATGTTATTGAGTTTAAGATAAGTTTTCAGTCAGATAAATGATTAAGAATGTGCTATTTTTATGACACTGACAATTGACCCAATCCATTGAATAACATTGCGATATATATAGCTACACTGTCACCATCCCCAATCTCAATTGGTCAACTTAGGTTGAAACATCTGCTCGTTAATTAATCAATTATAAACAGGGAAGGAGGGGATTTAAAACTTCATTGTTTTCTTCCTGAAACAATTTTGTGGGGTTCCAGTAGCCTAAACTGAACTCAGTATTATGAGGGTATATCTGTGACGTTTAATTTTTTTGCCCATAATTTTCATAACTACAGCAAAAATAAACCTTCCCCAACATAAAAGGGCTTTTCAACATAAATTCCATTTGCCTCCGATGAAAAATTGTCATGACCATGGCAATAATAAATATGTTTCCTTGCTAGACCTTTAATTTACCCACGGCGTGAAAATATCAAAACACTCAGAAATTATGATGCAGTGTTAAAGATATTTCTGATCAGTAATGGGAAGGAATCTATATATCATTATATATCGCCTTATAATTATCCTGACCGCATTCAAGATAAATATGTATGATTATCCGAACTTTGATTTCACTAAGCGAGAATGTCCTAGCATAAACCGGGTAATTCAATCGCCCAGGTGTCCCCAGGTACTAGTGTGATGGTAATGGAGTATGATGAACCAGTGAAACTGATATGGTAAGATTGCCAAGTGATGATGAGGCCCCATCAACTTTGTATACGTCCTCAAGGCATACATAATATACAGACAGTGAAAAAGGCCATAGAAATGTGGGTGACTTGTTGATAAATTGTTCGAGCGACCTTGACAATCCAGAGTGATTACATTTATATAGGTAAAAACCTGTCTACCATACATAGGTGTTACCTGTATTTACCTGTGTAGTGTTACCTATATATACCTGTGTAGTGTTACCTGTATTTACCTGTATAGTGTTACCTGTACATATACCCGTGTAGTGTTACCTGTATATATACCTGTGTAGTGTTACCTGTATTTACCTGTGTAGTGTTACCTGTATATATACCTGTGTAGTGTTACCTGTATTTACCTGTGTAGTGTTACCTATATATACCTGTGTAGTGTTACCTGTATATATACCTGTGTAGTGTTACATGTATTTACCTGTGTAGTGTTACCTGTATATATACCTGTGTAGTATTACCTGTATATACCTGTGAAGTGTTACCTGTATATACCTGTGTAGTGTTACCTGTATATATACCTGTGAAGTGTTACCTGTATTTACCCGTGTAGTGTTACCTGTATTTACCTGTGTAGTGTTACCTGTATTTACCTGTATAGTGTTACCTGTATTTACCTGTGTAGTGTTACCTGTCTACAATACCCAGGTGTGAACTTTATGTATAACATATAGGACACAATTCTTGCCTCATTACCTAAAATGTTTCAAATTACTTGTTAAAATACCGGTATTTTTATTGTTTGGTACGTTTTAAAGTACTAATAATCAATAATGTTTTAAAATAACCCAGACGTAAAATTGGCTAGGTGCGTTTGTCAAGTGTGTTTACTGTCGGAGTAGGAAGTACGAAGTACATATATCAACACAGCTATATAGGACAACACCTGTCCTTTTTGCGACACCAGACAGCTATTTAGATTATGGCGAGTTAACAACTAAACAACTACACACCTTTCAAACGGGCTATATGATATGTGTCAAGCAGACGGACCCGCTTAAAAGATAGGTATATATAATATACGCAGGAAAAGTTGTATAATGTCACCCTACTCCTACTGTGTCATTCAGAAGAATGGAATAGATCGATGGCCATACAGAATTCATCGCCACAGAATCATAAGATTACATTCTAAATATGTTTGAAAATACAATTATATTGAAATTCAAAAGTTGCTGTATATACTATTCATATAAATTTCATGACTACTCTCAATTGAAATAAAAAGTTGGATTAAATGAAAATTAAAAAGTGATAAACTGTATGTCATAATGACCACAATGAAAAGAAATTACTAAACAGAAATATTTAAAATAAATTCAACCAATATAATATTCATACCAAAGAATTCATCCCAGTGCATAGACAGGCGGATAAAGGTGGGATCTGACGTATCGCTGGGGTCAGGGGCACCTCTGGCCCCACCCCTGTCCCTCCTCACATGTTTACGGAGGTGGGGATCCTCTCCCTCCCCATTATCCTCCATGGAGCATTCCATGTCTGCCCGACCCAGATTCCATAGATCCTCTCGGTACTCCTCCAGTCGAGACTTATAATCCGGGCAAATTCTTACACCTTTCTTCATTGTCTTTGTTTTACTTGTTTGGCAACTACCAAACTTTTCTAAATTCCCCCAGAATTACCACAAACATTTTTGCTAAGCACACTTCGGTCTATATATCCCAGCTATAGCAGACGACACCTGAATTCCGTAATAACACAGAGTTACTCCAGTTCGATATAAACGTGTATCATCCAGAAGAAATATATCCCCTACATTCAGAATGATTTTTTCTTTTACACAGTAATGTAAATATTTAGTTTTGGGCTGGTCCTTGTGTTTCCTGTGTTTCCTGTAGCTCCCCCGACAGTCCCACACCAGCTCTGGGTATACGACTGAGGTTTATTGGGCTGTGCTGGTGTGTTATGAATGGAACACCAGTACACCTATAGAGAGATAGCAGGCCATAGACAGGGGGATAACACTACACATATATGCTGTCACAGATCCCTCAGTGAGGCTCCGTCCCGACACAGGGCGCCTCTGTCACACAGCTCCCTCTGGGGTCATACAGCTCCCTCTGGGGTCACCGATTTCTTCTTCCGTCTCTCTTGTTTATATTTTCCATCAAATTCCACCCAATTCCATCAAAATGATTCCATTGAAACAACCTACAGTAGTGTTTCTCTTTTTAAAAACTGTCACTGTTTTGTAATAAGTTCAGACTCCTTTGATCTATTTTTGCGATCCATTATCAATTCTAAATCTAGATCTCAACTTGTTGATAAATCAACATTTTTTTTATGAAGTTATCAAAATAAAATAAATACCTGACAAGGTAAGAATGGCTCAGTCAAAGGTAAATCACCGACTATGACTCAACACTCAACATCGAGTTGAGATAAAAAGTATTTGGTCGGAGATATTACGTGTATTACATACCGTATTGATACTAATAATAGTTCTGTAGTAATAATTCTAATAATATTCTACACCTTCTGAGTATTTCCAATGACAGCACACCTACTCATTTCTAGTAAGTCTTCGTATTATGTGTTGTCAAACTCTATTGTTTAGGAGTGTTTCTGGCCCTGAAAATCTGGGAATTCCAACATTTGTATACCAGTATTACGACATGCATTTCCCTTGCCAAGAGAGTTCAATACTATATACAACTTTTCAAATATCAATAATGAATGCTAATTAATGCTTTGTTCATTTACTAATATCAATGGTTGGTAAATGTTTATGAACTGTACGCAAACATAGAAATATACTGCCTTGGACCAAAACCTTACTATGAGATAGAGGGTCTGGGTGTTTAATATTCGTAATAAATAGATTTGTATATATATATTTGAGTGGAGCATTATATTTCCCTTTAAGGCTGTATGCTACCTTACAATTCACACCTGTGATTTGTGTTGTGTCAAATATTTACTTAAGCATTTTTGAATTGTATAAAATTCTTGACATTTGACAGGAACTCTCTTGATATCATAGTATCATAAATCCTTAACAGAAAATTTGTCATAAAATACCAACGATGAAACCTATCCAAACTGGGCAAGACAGACCAAACCCCACCCTATACAGCCTAGGACCTACTTCAGATCTTCCTGATACAGATTTTCAAACCACAGTGCACTAGAAATGATACAACGGAAAGTATTTTGAGTTTAAAAATTGAGTTTAAAATATTTGCAAACCTTATCACAAAATAGTGCAAAAACTAAATTCTGACAGATTTATTTTTAAAGATCTACTGGTAATAAATAAATGTTTCTGAAGCAATAAAGAATGTTTTAAAAGGACATCAAAAGAGCAAAATAAGAAAGCATAGAAAGTGAGAAAATGTCTTTAC
>JAUMHH010004238.1:0-26038 GCA_032359455.1 Chlamys rubida
CCTTTCACAATCGTAAACCATAATAGACTCATCCACATCAATGCATGGTAGAGTCTACTAAAGTTACATAGGGGTGAAAGGGTTAAGCTTACAAGGTGTTGACCGGGATGAATTTGGTATATTGATAATTAATGTCAAGGTCACAAACACGATTAGCACGCTCCGCATAACCACGATAGAGTTTAGAGTAATCAGACTTCACAACCAAGGAATGAAATCAAAAACTCCAATATACATTTTAATTAGTCCTGGTGACATTTTAACGAGTTATAATTATCTATTTAAACGAGATTTTGTTATTTGATCTCGGGGATCTTTGAAGCTGAAATGTATAGGCTGTTCATGGTCTAATGGATTTTACGTGATTTAGGAAGCGAACTATCAAAGGTCTGATTATTCCCCCCTCCGATCCTTTGAGGAGACGTATAACACCCGTATCAATTAAGGGACCTTTAGGACGACGTATATCGTATATATTAAAAAGAAATGACAATGAATTGAATAGACATCAGAATGAATGGTGTTGTATGCTGTTTAATTTTGTGTAAGAAATACCTTAAAACTTTCGCCTCCTAAGCTTTGTTAGGTTATTTCAGTCCCCAGTTAAGTGCCAGCGTGACGTGGCACTATTGTTAATCCCGTTTGCATGAAAACGTACACACTATCGCTAAATAATAAACTCATTTATGCCAGCGCATTTTGCAATTTTGTCTCATAAATGGCTTGAAAAGCAATGAAAAGACATTTTTAGTCACAACTCCAAAAATATGTCAATGTATGTCCCACGAAACTGACGTAACAATCAATGTGTATCTCGCAAAACTATCATCAACATGGTCAATAAATGTCTTGTGAAAATACTCAATACTAAAATAACCCATTTATGCCTTGCAAAACTAATATAAAAATAAGTGTATAGCTCGCGAAACTAACACGACAATAATCAATGTATGGCGCGAAATCAACAAGAAAATCAACGTACGTGTATGTCTTCTAAACAATGTCTGGTATTAGTACATGTAGCTATATATACAGGTAGATTTATATATTTGAATAGAAAGTACGATGTGTTGTGGTTGGCGATAAACATGTGTATATGTATTTCTGAGTACATTTATTTCAGTGTGTAGTGGCTGTTTGTGAATAACCCTAGATTGGTGTGGAGCCTAGAAACACTCGAGTGGTGCCTTTTAACAAAACACACAACTTCAACATGTACTTTAACATGTCAAAGTAAACGGACGTGTCGTGTGAACAGGACGCCAGACACACAGACATGCTGGTCAGCTTAAACGTCTGCATTCCTACCTTATTTATAAAACAACAATCTTAGATGTTTCCAGCAGCATATATCTAACATGCCAAAGTAAACACACGTTACAATTAATCAGGCGCAAGGTTCCTGTCAGTGCAATATTGTACAACGTTTCAACTTTGTCATGTTTATAAACTAGACATACTTTGTGTCGTTTCAGTTACCAGACAATAAAACTACAAAGCTATTTCAGCATATATATTCAAATCTAAGATTCGAAACTTATTTCGAAATACTTATGCTTTTCTTAGCTTCAAGCTTAACTACCACAACATGTAATAGCCATACCTACATGTACCATACTTCACTAAGCTATTTAGCTGAAGACAAACTGTTTACTTCCAGTAAGGGAAAGTGTACAAATACAGGCTTAATAAGTTGTCCGTCCTTTTAACTTTTTAAACAGACCTATCGCCAAATTACATATTCTAGATTATAATCATAATAGATAGATTTTTAAGATATAGCTTATATCAATTAAATAGGTAGTATATCTACACACGTTCGTATGGGTACTTGTATGTTATAAGCTTATTGCACTCATTGTAAATTGGTCGCATAAAAAACGAAGCCAAAATAAGGGAACATCTTTAATGACAATACAATATAAATTATAAATGATAAAAAATTATTTAATATCTTTTGATGTGTTTATCTTAAACTACACTAAATGGTTCTTTTATTCTTAAACATTGACATTAAATACTAAACCTGGAATTAAAACTATCGATGTTACATGGAGATGAACAATAGCTATACAAAGGTAATGGTAACACATTACCTTATAATGTATCTAAACGATTTAATTTTTAGACTTATTTAAAAAAAAAAAAAAAAAGCAAATCTTCATAACCTTAAAAACTGAAAAAATATAAAAAAAAAAAAAAAAAAAAAAATATTAATTACATTTCATTAATAACAACTCCACTTGTTTGATTACGACCAGGCCTTACACCGTACTTTTACATTAAAAAAATTAAGAACATGGTGATATTGTTCAATCCAAATAAATGTGTCTCTTGTATTTCAATGGTTCTACTTCATGTTTCCGTCCCGACAGTCACGCGCGTCGTATTGACACATTTAACCTACGTACCGATTGTCAGGGTGACAATGTGTTTTGCCACTTACAAAAATGTACGTACATCGATGAACTCAACATCATGTGGGTCTTAATATTATCCGCATTGGCGATCACTCGGAAACGAGATTATGTACACGTGCCTGTCAGGAATCGTGAGTTTTCATGTGTGATTGTAGTGTTTATCATGCTATAAATTTGTAACATCCGGGTATATTCCTGTGATGATTTTAGGTGTCCATGCTTTTTGTACAAATGACCTCCATCTAACAAAAGTGTGAAGTTGTACCGTGTTTCTGTTTAACAAAGTACACATTTCACCCTTTGTGCAGGCAATTAAGTATTGTATATTACGGTCTACTGAGTAAATATATTCTGTACGAATCATACTAACCTGTAACTCAGCACACATTTAACTGTATGGGCGGTATGAGCTTTCGTAGGATTGATATCAATATCAGGTAAAATCCAACGTTAGGAAATAAGTTACCATCAGACCGGTATGCTTGTATTGATAGAGACTTTCGCGTGCAGGCACATGTACCATTAGTACAACCTTCACACGAGAGAAATTCCGATACATAATTGTCTGTATTATATTCCTGTAAGATTGAACAGCTGATTTTGGGGCTAATTACAAAATAATTCCGTGTCAAAGTACAAGATGACTTAAGTATTTAATTATATTGTGGTGACATTTTTAGATGTATTGATGCTATTTTTTTGCGTGAGTAAGCAGACGCAATACTTCAGATATATATATATAGTGATTGGACAGCATGTAGCACATGAATTATAAATCATCAATATATACTTCGATTTTAACTTTTTCGTCATAGAAAGACAGGAATCAGTTACATTTCTAAATGTTCCGTTTGTTTATTGATTTAGATGAAAATCCCCGGCAATAACGTTTTTCGTGCAGCAATTATATATGAAAAGTACATCGTTGATACATATTCTATCAGTTAATAATAATTAGGGACAACACATTTATTTTCACAGTCATACACACTGTTGTTGGTACTGTGGTCTAACAGTATGAAAGAAGTATTGTTACGGTCGATAACGTATGCTACGCTTTTATTTCATACCGATACAACACTATGAAACTATAATATTGTCGACAGAAAGCAATAGTTATTTAATAAATAAAGCATTTAACTGCATGAGACTATAAATGACAAAGAAAGCGAATCAGTGGTCGGTACTACAGCAATGGTAGTCCATTATAAGTTAACACGTGATCATATTCTGCATTTACATACTGATGGTATGAATGGTCTAATCTGGTAGGCTTTATAGATCCAAGGCTTTATCAGATTTTCTACTCTTGGAAAAGCAAAGCAATGAATATAATATTTGGGAGATATACAATATTTAATTAAGTATTGTAGGTGTGATAGAAGTCACTGCCGCTGTCAAGAATAGGTATCGCGAATAAGATTGTACAAACTGCACATCTTTACAGACAAATCTAAATGCGAAGTGTTTCCTAGTCCAGGACCATAAAAGATTTAATACATCATATGACCTTTGTCGTAATCAAAACGAAGCATCAATATTTACAATATAAGTAATACCAATGACTGTAATGATACTCTGAATTCTAGCAGTACTGATATCACGGGTTATGTCACAATGAACGCCTCTAAGTGATCCTCATTAAGCGATATACACTCCGTCGTACGTAAATGATTTACTGGACAATTAATGTATTAAAGAATAATCTGAACGGTAATAAAAGCTGGAAGTCGTTAAACTAAAACCCATTAGTCGGTAAACATCCAGTTTATACATAATAAATAGATAGTATTTCACAAGACACGGATATAAAAGAATTGATCATGAAACCGTAAAATTCTGATTATGTTGATAAGTGCATCTTAACTACACATAACTTTAATAAGATGTTATTTGAGATTTGAATTGGGTTAAATTGGGTAGGGACTATGCGGGAATGTGTTTGTATATATTTACTTTCAGTTATCAGATTGTACTGTACCTAAGTTGACACCTGTTTTATTAATCTTAGGTGCACCTTGTGTGTCCCCCTGTCTTCATTGCAAGACATTCAAATCGCGAGTCATTAAAACGTAGACAAAAAGCAAATAATGCCTTGTTAGTTTATTATCCAACTTTGTTCAGCGTTCATCCTCTGGTTATTTATTTATCAAACTTCCTGTTTCTATTTAAAAGCAAAACATGTAATGATCTTGAACAAATTAGAACAGCGAGCTGATGTTATCTGGCCCACGCTATAAAACAGTGGTTTATATGAAATGCAAGGGAAAATTCAAAACATCAAAACAATAAATTTAAAAATGATGTTATAACGATGTTGATGGGGGTTTTTTTATTTACAAAATACCTGGAATACTTGGAATAGAATAAAAGCACAGCTCGCGTGCCGGTATTATAAAATCTATTGTATTAGGATTAGTATATACCATCTGGGTAAGGTCTGTGTTATCATGTAAAGGGATACACTGATCGGCCAGTGATCGCCACATACAGCTCTTATCACCAGTACACCGATATCGATACCGCGATAAAACCACCACGTATTTATATATCGCAGATTATCTTTATGACAACGCTTGGCGTAGATCAACTAGCGTTAAATAGTTGACAATAAGTCCTTTTTAAAAAAAATGAAATATCACTGATGACTGATAAAAAAGGTCAATGTCAAGGATATGTAGATATGGCCATACATGTCATACCACTACTACTTTTGAGTCCGACTTAGTCGGAGGTAGAGCTAAGTCTCTATTTTCAATTAATAGGAAATTCTGCTTAAGTTGGATAACATGAATATATATTACCTGAACTCGAGATTAAGTTTGAGCTTTAGTTTCTATATTAAGTTAATGGGGAATTTTCTCTGATTCAAATTCTCTAAATACAACTTACAGGTGGTTAGATTGAGGTTCAAGTCTCTTTATTACGTTGTAGTAAGATCAAGTTTGAGCACAATTCTCTATATTGAGGTTAATGTCGATCAAGATTTAGTTTAAGTCTTTTTTTTAATTGATGGGATACATGTATTTCGTTTGAATTTTTGAGGGCTTAAATTTGACCACAATTCCCTTTATGACGTTTATGGGAAATTAAAGTTGAGCAACAGTCTCTATATTAAGTTTATTGCAGGTTAAGTTTGAGCTTAAGTTTTTTTTATTGAATTAATTTAATTTAAATGGAATTTTGTTTGAGTTTTTGGATGTTAATTTTGATCACTATTCCCTTTACTAAGTATATAGGAGATTAAGTTGGAGATCAACTTGAGGTACAGTAGATGATGGTGATATTTGGTTCAGAATCAA
The DNA here is from genome assembly GCA_032359455.1 of Chlamys rubida. NCBI lineage: Eukaryota > Metazoa > Mollusca > Bivalvia > Pectinida > Pectinidae > Chlamys > Chlamys rubida. The sequence goes on from JAUMHH010004238.1 coordinate 5,723, forward strand.
GTTATATTCAATTAGTTAATCTTGAATTAGCTACACATACGTGCTACATGTCTATGACGTTTCCTCCTTGTCAATGTAATTTTGTGCTGGTGAAAATAATTAGTCCCCAAAGTCTTTACAAATTATACTTGTATTGGTCAATGAAATTTCGTGTTCTATGTATACGAAAATCGCTGTATTCATGGTATACGTCCGGAAGAAAAATGTTCGTACCAATGATATTTCATGGAGATGTTGTCGTCTCATATACACATGCAGTTGTGATATAGCGGGTACATTGATTCCCCAAACCTGCACAGGTTGACGTCACATGTTATGTTATTTTGAGTTCGTAAGTTTGGAGGGGGAGGGGGAGAGGGGTTGTAGTTTTCAGAGTAAGCTCAATAGCTGTACATAATCTCAAATTCGTTCCTTCTCCTTCCAATTTTAGTACTGAGCGACATGCATTTGACAGTTACGTGTTTTGGCCAACAAGCAAAAATATCCTCCCACATATATGTGTAAATATATACGTACACCCGAGAACTCCAATCATGTAATCATTGTAAGGACAAAATAGTTATAATAATTACTTACCAGAATAGCAATAATTATTGTATACCAGAATAGATGTAATTGAAGATTGTTCTCAAGATAAACATCTTTATGTATTGGATAGGAATCATTCATTAGTAGTGTAGACCCGTGTGTCATTGAAAATATGAGGAATTAACATAGATCCACGTGTCATTGGGAACATGATACAGCAAGACTGGGTTGTACAGTAATATGAACTGGTGAGTGAACAATAAACCGATATATTAAACCTTTCATCCCTATATAACTTTAGTAGACTCTACAACGCATTGATCTGGTGAAGTCCATTATGGTCTACAGTGGTTATCTACTGAAATTAAAACACTTCAAATCGTCTATTGTTTCTATTTGATAATAATGTTGAAGGTATCCATTTTTAAGGAGTAGCTGTACAATATTTTGTTTCATGCCTAACAGCTAGTGGTCTAATAATAGATATTTGGGGTAACAAAATTATGTGTAAGCAACAGCAAAGTTTTGACGCAAATATCGTTTTTACTTACAACAAATTGTCTTGTTTTCGTGGAGATACACATACATTCAACCAACAGCAAGAAATATAATTAGTTAAAAAAACTCACCGATAGGTATGTCTGATACGGGAATAACATAAAAGACCATCAACTACTTGATTGAGAACTTTTTAGAACTTGTCTTGGTTGAAATACAGGCTAAGGTTATATATGTTATATACCATTTTAGGGGATCTTGACTTCTCATGCCATACGTCACAAACGTTGACCTTTAACCTTGAGGCTAAACGGCCATATTGAGAGAAAAAAAACTGACACAATAGAAGGTAAATTTGGCTAACAAGGTTCCAAATTGATATTTGCGATAAATTAAAAGTCTTATTGAGTATAGATGTTTAACCCATAATTGAAGGTTTGATGTGAGTGATAATTATGGTTTGTGTGTGTGATATAGATCAACAGATACACCACACTAGTTAGTGAACCACATAACAGCCGTACAATGATGTACCGTATCACCTTGAAATCAACACCGAAATGTCCATGGTATAATTGTATGTCAATATCATGATTCGTTGAAAAAAAATCATGACATAGCAATTATATTTAACTGCTTTTTGATGGCAAGCAATTTACCCCCTTGATTTGCTCCCACCTAAACAGAAATACGCTTTGACTTAAATATATTACCTGCAGCATAAAACATAGAGACAAATTACAGTTGAGTCAAATTGAGTGAATTGGCTTACAAGTTACTCCCAATGATCCAGTATTAGCTCATATTATGTAAGGAAACGCTTATTCAAATAATGTACCTTGTAATTTGTTTATCCTTGCAAAGATTAAAATGATTGGAGGCAGGTTACTATTTACTCACCTCCCTATAAGTCCCGATAGCCAAATTTGGAAGCAGAATTCTTTACACAAAGACAGAATTTACACAAATGAACGCAGAGTAAAGATTAGTGCATATTGAACCAGATACAATAAGCACATATTCAAGCATGCACAATTGCTGTATTGTATTGGAGCGTACAGTACATCTGGCGCCATTTCACTATTATGTGCAAACTAGTATAGCGTACGGTGGGTGCATATAACGAATGTATATACAATGACGCTGATTGAAGTATGGTACAATATGCGTAAATTTGAGTAGTATGTAGTTGTTCCACATTGAGGCAGTACAAAATTGACGCATATTTCGTTAGTGTTAAACTGTCGTACGATGTTCAATTTGTGTACGTTGAGTCAGTATATACAACTGACACACATTGTGGCACATTTTCCTGGCATCATGTACGAGTGATTAACAAGCTGCTACAAGTGCATGTGGTTTTATTTCCTGTTATAGGCCCTAATCATGATTATTGCTTACGATCGTTTCCTATACTTCATGCCCCAATCATGTATTCTGCTCACTGTTGTCCCCAATCAGTGGACCCAACCATGTTATATACTCCCAGTATGTACACCGTATACTGCTACACTACGGGTGTCCTTGACCCTACCCAGGTTGCGATATGCCTCAATACAAGTATGACAAACGAGCTGGATTAACTGAATTTTTCACAGAATAGAAATCGATGACAGTAAGACACCCCCTACCTAACGGTGTAGGTAGCTAGGTGATACTTACGTATTTTGGTACTTATAATACGGTCGTCACTTCGTGTGTCGCCTGTCAGCGACTCACCAATTGTCACGTAAAACAGATTAAATGGGGTACTGATATTGACAGATTCTCTGTCGATACCGCGATTAATATCTTAATTTAAACAAAAAGAACAAATCTAGTGTTTGACAAATGATTATCAAGATTTGTAATTATAAGAAAATAAAGATAGAAGAATCGTTTACTTATAACTATCTTCCAAAAAGTAGAATTATAAACCAAACCAGAATTTTAGTTTTGCTGTAACAAGGAATTTCATTGGTTCTGTAGTAATTTGTTTTTGATAGATAAACCACAATATTCTATAGAAACATACTCAACAACACCACGAAACGAAAAACTGTATTAAGGCATTGATTTTCAGGTAAACGTCTACTAAGTGGGTATCTTACCATTCTTGACGAATACTATAGGCGGTAGATCTCAGGAAGAACTGGTCGTATCTTCCTTTCTAATCTTTGTTAACCTTTCTTTTGTTCATAGTTTGCCTTTGTTATCTTTGTTTACCTTTCTTTTGTTCATAGTTTGCCTTTGTTATCGGTTTGAGTTAGAATTACGGTTTTCATGATTGTTCGGCTTCTTCTTCTTAACATATTGAGGATACTTTGCGACTTATTTCCATAAGTATTGTGTTTGTAGTTTAACGTAGTTAGACATATGTAAATTATATAAAAAAAACAGTATCATTTGACATACGTTTTACGTCTGCAATTTGCAGTCCGTTAATATTTTGAAATAATTTCTTCAATGGCCTTTCCTGAACAGATTGTTTTAATATAATCAACTAAAATGTTATTAAACGAATATTTTCCAAAGCCACATAAAAGATATTGTTTAATTTTGATTTGTAAATTTGTGACATTTGAACACTAAAATCGGTCAATTTTAATTTAAAGTGTTTAATTTAAAGACACGGATCCTTTATAACACATACATCCCAATTTTACGCATAGTCTGTTTGTTTGTGGGCGTGAATTAATAGAAAAGCATCCCATTTACAGTAAATACAAGCGTTTGACATCTCCCCATTCATGCTGAAACGTTAAACTCTACAAACACATCAAATATGAATTTCACACTCCATAAGCCGCGATGTAATGATTGTAGAGGAGGTAAACATTATAACAAATCCTATTTCACGAATGAATGTCTTCGGATATGTCCCATGGATCGCCGGTTTTTATAAAGGGATTAAAGGTTCGTATGGTCAACAGCTGTTTAGAAGCTCTTTCATAACATAGAATAGAAATATAGAACGCAGATACTAAAATTGCCACGAGATCCACCTAACCTGAATAACAAATAATGAAATAATTAAGGTATTTAACATTGCTAGAACACAGCCGTTATCTTATCTGAAGACAAGAAAAATATATCAGAGAAAAATATGTATTCTTAAATGTGAAAATTTTTGATTTTAACAGGTAAGATAATTATGACTCCATAAAATCATTATTTATTTATTACTGTTTAATACATTTTAAACAACAATTAATATTCAGCGGGGTGTTTATCAAATATATGAGTCCTGAAATAAACACGTTGTTGAGATTTTGTTTTTCGTTCCCTATGTTTGAAATATCTCAGATAAAATCTTCATTCAGAACCAATATTACCATTGTCCCCACCCACTGTCAACTGTAAAACTACGGTTGACGGGAGGGGGACGCTCAGTTCAATAAATAGGCTCTAGTTAGGCCCAAGAATTTGATGATTCTTGAGTATTGCGTTAGAGGGGATGTTTTTTTCAAGTTATTGGTAGGGTCGGATAGGTGAAAAACGAGATAGACAATAGAGTTAGATGCTTTTTGGGCCTAAATAAGTCAGTTTAGGCTGATAGTGACCATCATATACCAAGTTTCTCATGAAGAACACGTACAGGCCATACATTTGTGGGAAGTTTTTTTCTCACTTGGAAGTCAATATGATATTTACAAACTTGTATGGTTAGGGTAAATATAGATATTTGAGATGACATAACAACAGATATATTTCAAAAAGAATATTTTATTAACGAACCTGTATAACCGTTATTGTTACAGTGACGTCAACGTTTACAGTGTCTATCGGGTAGCAGGGTTTTATTGGACTCTCGGTATTGACAATACTCAACGTTCTGATAAAAGACGACTTTACAAGCTGGCTTCTTTGAACTCTGGTTGACAACGAGATCAAAGCTTGTCGAACAATGAACAGACACAGAATAAACGATAACGTTCTGCTTTTAAAGAAACTCTTAAAAATACATTTTGACGGTTTCCTTTATTCTGCTCGAATTGAAATATAAGAGCATCTTATTATATAGTTTTGCAACAACGTATCTATATTTAAAATTGAATTCGTTTCAACATTGAATCTAGCTTTTGACTTCAAACAATTTGCAACTGTAAATAAATCATATACAGTGTAATGGTTCTTGTATAATGCAGTGCCTAACGGTTGTCTGTATATATTCTACGTTTTGTATGTATGCAGTATAGTGTCAATAATGGTGCGCCTGAACATTTCCATGCCAATCGCCTTACAAAACTAAAAAAAAAAACGTTACAAGATCACAGGGAAGTGGATGACTATCATGGTTGTGATTTGTAGTAATAAAGAAACAGGTACATGTTTCATATCCTTATTTTGTCGAAATATTTTATAAACCAAAATTTTAATAATTCAAATGATTCATAGTACAACTAATTGATGGTACACCCAACCGGAACTTGGCATAACTGATACATGTCTCACGTTTTGAACATGCAAGAACATTGCATTTATAATTCCTATAACTAATAACTATGTCCTTCATTTTTGATATTTACATTTAATTTGCTCATATATGGCCTCTGTGATACACCTTAACACAAAGTGAACTTGCGTGATTAAAATGAAACCATCCATGAAAATGAAAACCAATTACGCTGTAATGATTCGTATAGAAATTAGCATTAAGACACTGAAGCTTTAATAACTGTTTAGTGCGTTATGCTCAGCTATTATAATACCTACATACGATACTTACGTATTACGTTGTACGACTTCCTGTCAGCTACCGTGTTAATATCCCTTTGATGCCACTGCCAAGTCCAACAGGTTGGCTCTTTACAATATCCACACGCCGATAAAATACAGGTAAAATCACAACAAGGCAGGTGTCTGCAAATTGAATATAAATATCGGATATCAATCAGATCGATAGATCGAAGTGATAGTACTAGTCATTGTCATGTTGTTATTTTTAAATGTCTTCGCTCCATGCTGAAATATATTTTTAAGTCGTGATTTTTAAATTCACTATGTTTATCCTCCTGGTTGTAACCAACCAATGCATACCTATATACCTGTATGTGAATGTCTGTGATGTAGGTAAAATATGACTGGGTTTATATACATCGGTGTTGTTGAAGCCTAGTTAGCTTTTAAAATATACCAATACAAATCGTTAACGAGTTTTTAAACTTATTTTAAATTTAAGTTCTTAAATATTAATAACGTGAGGACAATTACACAGTCTTCCATGACAACATGAAACTTTAGTTACCTCTCAAAGAAGAAATACTAATATTTCGACAGAAAAAAAAATCAGGCTTAAATATCAAAATATGTCTTATCGTTAAACCAGGTGTCCAATTTCTCCTATACAATACCAATCATAGGTACTGCGTGATATATTGGGCGGGGTCTTTGTTTCTAACCAGTGACCTCGAACGAGGACCTGTATCATCTTTAACCTACAGAGCTGACGTCATTGAAGTCAATATGAACGAGTCTATACGGAGCTTTTCCATATACATTGACTACAGATTGCTTATTATCCCCCCGCAAAACGACGTTGTCGGGGGGGGATATAAAACGGTATCCGTCCATGTGTCCATAATTACATTGTATGCTCATCATTTCAGTAGTGTAAGGGTGATTTTGGGTATTAGAAAGTTTTTTGGGTTTTTTTCGTTTAGTGGCCAGCAGCGGTTAAAATAACTAAGGTCTATATCCAGCTAAGAAACTAGTATCTGACTCGCTGCGACCATGGTCAACCCATGCTGTTACCGTGATCTACAATGGGTGGCTATGAACATTAACCATGGTTAACTACGGTCAGTTCATTACATGGGTGATTTTGTAATGTATTTTTGTCACACCCTCTTCACCATTTTGTCCCCGAACTTCCACCCTAGAAATTTGGATTGTCTATCACATTTGTGCAAAGGCTTACTTAAGAATCCGGAGAGAAAAAAACAAAACAGCCTCCATCCACCCTTTATTAATCCCCAAAACCTTTTATGTTTCCCACCAAACCTTCACCCAAGCCACTTACTACAACCACAAAGAGCAGACGTGCGTAATCCCAAACTTCCGAGACGCATCTCCTGACAAATCCCACTGCACCTGACTTCCGTATAGACTGTTTCTATTCGACCATTGTCTTCCAAGGACCTCTGATGCCTTGCAGTGCTCAGATGTCGTGTTCTAAAATGATTTGATTTTGTATATGCTCTCATTGCCAATATTTCGCCATATGACGTCACGTGTCGAGGAGAGAAACTTCCTTTATTTCCGTTTTCATTACAAGTTCTGTGGTAATAAAGCTACCTGGCACCAGGCGTTAAGGTTTCAAGCAGCATCAGGAGATTTGAGGAAACGTGTACAGTATAAAAAAACAGGTAACGCAATGATATTCGGATTGTAGTATCAAGTGAAGAAACATATTTTTCTTAGTTTATTGTTTTGTTGTTGTTGCTTTTTTTACTGTAAAAACTTTTAAATGCTGTTGGAAAGAAGAGGAGAAAATATTAAGCTATCAGGGGTTTCAAACGTCCTGTGAAGTCCATTTTTTAAAAAGAGTTCATATTTGAAATGAGACGAAAGTCGATATTACATTCATTTAAAACTCAAATAATTTTTAATATTTTTAAAATGACCGATAACTGTTGAACTTTATCATGAGAAAATAAATCTTTGCGAGTTTTGTATGGTGAAACATTTGTGAAAATTACTATATTCAAAAATGTATGTCCAAACCTGCAAAGTTAGAAATAACACAACAAGACTAAGGAAATAGTCCACGGGACAACAAAGAATGTTTATAACGACCTGGTTTGTATGACGACATTTCGGTACGTTTTGTCAGTTCTTTTAAAATCTAGCATTTCAATTCATATGTATAAAATAAAGAAATTTAACCTAAACTTATGCAACTGCCATTGTCACGTAATTAAATAGACACCCATGTCCTATTATCGTTATAAAGTATGTAACACCGTCCGAGACCGTGTCGCCGTGACCTATAAAAACACCACCATTGTGACTGTTATGAGTGCATGACAGAGGCGTCTGCGTGTTGTCTTTTGAATGTATATCGATGACAATATATGGTTAATACTATATTCTTAATTAACGCACGGTGATGATTTTGTACAAAACATTTAAATGTTTACTGTCACGGAATAAACAATTTACCAAATTATAATGCAATATGTCTCTGAATATAAAAACCAAAACAATTACCAATACGATTTGATAAAATGACCAAGAGTTTTTATCGCTTATGGCATATGGGGTGTTTAATATGGATTTTTGTTAAATGTCCAATCGTCACACGTGTATAATTTACGTAAATATGGAAGGTGACAAAGGAGGATAGCAAAGATTAGATCGATGAAAAAAAGGGATCTCAAAATATGCATTAAAGATCAATATTAGCCACTGTGATATATCCCTTGTAGAGAACTAGAAAGAAAGCCTGATGATCCTGCAGGGTTCCGGATAAGCCTCCTCCTGATAGAACACCAACTCAAATTCACCCACTTGTCATGCATTGGTTCACCATTATGCTACGTTTTACAAACTAGAACAGTGTTGTTGTTTTTTTATTTATTTTGTATTCATTTTCAAATTTTGTACATGACATGATACAACATATATGGTACATGATTGTTACTAGAACAGTGCTGGCTTCGAACAAAAACCTATAGATTTTCATGCTAAGCAAAAGTCTTTATTGTTATTTAGAAAATATGTTCAACGACATAGAAACGTTTTACTAAGTTCACAAATAGGCAGAGCAAGACATTTTTTACTTAATATTGATAAAGCGCTTGTCTTTCTGATAATCATTTAAATAGTTCCGTGTGGTTACTATTTTGATTAACTTTATTAGTTATTTCAATAAACAACTTATAACAAAAAAGGGATATTAAAACCAGAGGAATGACAAACCTATCATATCATTGTTTTCTGAACCTAATGAAATAATGTTTAGATAGACTTGCTATACACAAAATAAAGCAGAACACAAATCAGTTACGCCACGCCACTATATGTCTGATAATTCGGTTTGCGAGTTGTGAGGATATTTAATTAAAGTAATATGACCAACAATGGAGATAGTGTATGATAAAGACTTGTGCTTGTAATAAGAAAAGGTATCAACACATGTTCATCAACAGATTTTAATTTAAATTTTGATCAGCAATGTTGTGTGCACGCGACTAACAGTTTGTAAATATCCAATTTCTGGATTACATTGTCCAAAACATGATTAACTTAGCGATCAATACAAATTGTTTGGCATACTTTATAAATCCTTTAGTTCAAAACCCATACAGATGTATTACAAACAAATGTATATAGTAAACACAACTAAAAACTCTACGACAGTTTCAAAGGTCGTAAGGAACCAAGAAACGATACATTGTATAAATAGCTTTGCCATTGAAGCTAACAATTCCCAATGTCGCGCGTTATAGTTCTCTGAACCTTTCAACTTTTGATCATTATCGTGCAGGCTTTTTATGTGAATAACACGTTTTCTCAAAATTGTACTTATCCTGTGTTGTAAGGTCTTAACATTAATATGGTTAATCAAATACAAGAAGTCTTTGCGTCAACAATCTTACACATGAAATAAATATGCAATGGTACAACAATGATTGAAGAGAAAGGTACATGTACATCAGATATCTATGTAATGGTTAGTTAATGACATGATTTATCAGAATATGTGATATGTCCTTCTGCACGCGAGGAACACACTCTAAACATTAAATTACCATGACTTTATCACTAGCGGAGAACAATTTTATCAAAGATTACCTTAATTCATTCATCTCTGAAATTGTATAATGAACTATTCCAACCTTTGAATTGGAAGAGCTCAAATGTGTCTTTAGGGATAAATGTGTTAAACAGTTCCGATGATTTTCCCTGGTTTTATTATTGAGCTGAAAGCTACTTTGATATTTTCTAATGCTTTTTTGCTGGCAGATGGTATTAAACTGTTGTCAGATTGGGGTCCGACTAGGACTCACTACAGAGTGATGAAGACAAGGTTTTATGAATAATGAACTGTTTAGATATTGGAGAGAAAAAAGTGTTTTTCAAAAACAAGAATTATGTCGGTATAAGTAATGCTATCTATAAAGAAATCTGAAGCATGACAGATACTTCAAGTCTTTTCACATGCATGTTAAGTTGAATCTTCATCTAGTTTTAGTTTATTTGCTCATATCAAATATGTTGTTTCCAAGTATTTTAATTGCTCAGCTTTACAAACTGTGCATGATAAACTCAAATACATGTATTAGAGACTTATTATAAGCTATATCAGGAGTTAGATAAAATACTGTTGTCAGATGTGGTTTATTTACCAATTTTTTTTTAAATTTTTCAACAGGTCTTTTTACAGTGCTATTTTTTATCTGGTTTTATTAACTTTGTATTGCTTTACAAATGTGTAACAAGTGCTTCCGACTGTACATATCTAATTAAGGAAATGTGTTTTTAGTCCCGAGTCGTAATTACAGAGCAATCAGGTGCACTTACATGTAGTTTTGCTGCAGTAGAAGCCGAATCAAAGTAAATCAAACTTAGGTGTTTAAAACAGGAATCCAATTTTATTTTCGTTAATATTTTACCGGTCTGTGATAGGTTAAGTTCCCTTCTCGCATAGTTCAAAGTAAACTTATTGATGGTTTGCTGTTATTGTCATCATTTGTTTAACTGTTCCAGTTATTTCATATGTATGTTTTAATTTTTTTATATGTATACAAACTGCTTGGTACCTTGATACTATTGAAGTAGAAATTAATAAATAAATTCACCGACACCTTGTAAAGCTAACAATACTTCGGACACTATTCTATGTAGCGATCTGTAATGATTGTCACAGCTCGTGTCATTTAAACATTTAACTTACCTGTACTAATGAAACGTATCAATTTGTGTCTGCACGCTTCAGACAGGTGGCATAGCTTGTTTTTCTTATAGTTGTTGACATTTGTGTACATAGTTTGTTTTTCTTTTAGTTGTTGACATGTGTGTACATAGTTTGTTTAAATGATTTTCTTGCTCAAACGGACAAGCGGGATTAATCATTAAAAAGGCCAGTGCACGGTTCCCCGAAGATTAAGTGATATTTGTATAGTTAACCTTTTCTAATGGTCTATTTTGTTAACGATTCCATTTCATACATGACTGAACTGATATATTTTATATTTATAAACATGTTGTGTTGAGCTAAATACACTTTCAAAGAGGTGAACAGATGGGGCCAAGATTGATACTATCTCAGACATGTGCCCAGATGTTGAAAACGTTGACACAAGTTCACTGTTTTTTGTTATGTTTGTGTAAACTGTTATTAATATTGAGTACAAACGCGGTGTATCTAAATCCAAATAACATGTAGTTTATGGTGAAATTACAAAATGCACTGCATATTTGAGTAAACATAATGTACCTAATTGCGGAGCTTAAAAGCGGTAATCTCTCATACATTTTCATTACATTATGTTTTATTACGAGATTGGTGTTAGGCACTATTAGGAGATTCACTTTAAACATTACTAAAATTTCGGTACAGGTTGAACTATGGACTGATTACTAAAATGAAAGATTAGGGCCATTTTATTTATTTCAGTTTTATTTTCAAAAAAACTGAAAGACAAATGGCATCAATAAAAATTCGTGATTTACTGCTGTTGCCAAACTAACAGTACGTTTTATTTGACATTGTTTGTATTGAACACATGACTCGGGGAAAATACATAAACACAAAACATTGATAATCCAAATTACAGGTTTAAAACAAATGTTAAAGGCAAATGCAAGTACTGTACAATTCATAGGTAACAACTAGACGTATAGAACAACCTTATTAAATCCAGGTTTCTGATGCAGTAGAACATGTTGGACTGCTTGTAAAATACATATAATGTCGACTCGGTAAGAGGGTTTTTTCCTGAATACACTTCAATACTTTGAAAAAGTATCCAACATGCCCTACATTTTCTCCTGATCACCATTGATATTGTATTGTGTCGTAGAAAGGAGCAATCCATCAAACGATCACACAGGAAATAAACATCGGGCTACCAGGTGTGAAATCATTTCAGTAGGTACCTACCAAGTATATCAACAATCACAGATCGACATGACTATTAATTAATCAAGCTGTGGTATACGTGAGCTAATGTATGTGCGTTACATACTTAAAATAATATCATATAGGAAACAATTTTGAGATAACTTGCATAGGTTAAACAGTGCATAAACGTTGAACCGACCGTCGTGTCCATTCAAATTGAATACGTGCGCTAATATATGTACTTTACATATCAAACACCCTTAAATAGTATTGTATCTGAATAAACTTTTAAGATAATTTGCATAAGTTAGGCAGTGCATAAACATTAAACCGACTGCCGTGTTCATCCACATCGATATACAATAAAACTATTTACAGATCGATAAATAAGTATCTTCCCCACTACACCTGACCGCCTCCCACCTACTACAGAGTGCTATCGATTTGTGGGTAGGTACAGATGTATGACCTGACTAGTGTATACAGGATAAACGACATAAGTTCGGACTCATTTACTTTATAATCAATATATAATAGGGAGTTCATTCGGTGTGCCCTACTTGATCTAGTTTGATTATTGCCTTCATCTCACTGTATGTCATTCCTTGAAACATTTCAAATAACTTAAATTCAAGTCATCGATTTAGTGACTTTGTACAAACTTCTCTACTTGCTTCCATAATGTGAATTAACTTCCATTGTCCTTGTAACACAGTATGTAAAGTTTATATGTATATATATCATACTGAATCTATCTCACTGAATACTAAAAGTTTCTATATGGATACAATTATCATACCAAATATACTTATAGCATATAGTTAAACCTCCACTGTGTTTCTAACGCCATTACATTTAAACACAACTCACATTTTTAAATTTTAATGTACATAAAAAAGATAACATATTCATAAATTCAGTATATCATAGCATGAACATAGCATTGGGTACAGGATAATTTTTAGAAAACACAGTCGAAAAATACTACATGACATTTTAAATTAACTTGTCATCTACTTAATAATTAAATAAACTTACCCTATTCATTAAACAGGTAACATTCTAATGTGTCAATTTATCACACACATACACAACATATATAAGTATACAATATAAGTAGTTAACCTACCTTTACCGCTCAGGGGAATTCACATTGAGTGAACTCCTCACCGGACTACGCCAGAGGTTTCACCTCGACAGGGATAGGTATGCTCACTAACAGCTGGATTTAAACTCTCCCAAATACCGGCATTGTCTGTTGTGATAAATGTTAATACTTAACAACTTTAAGTACCCTCTAAGCGCGCTTATCACACACACGAACCGTTCGGATAAACGGTATTAAAACTATCTTGTCTAGTCGTTCAGAGAGCGATAACCTTAGGTTTAAAAATGGTACACGCGAAATTCTTTTACATTATAGACCATAACGCGATAAGTTCAATTATCTTACACTGAAACATTCACATAAACACTGTTTTTGTTATTGAAATTATTACTGTTCTTGGTCAAGAATATTGTAGTTTTATCTGATGGAATAATATTACAACAGACTATTTACATTTCAACATGTAGGACATTCGATCTCTTTTTTTATTCTACATGTATGAAGCGGAACTGATGCAAAGTGTTCTTAAATAATAAATTACACGTTCAATATATGTGTTAATTGATATGTTTTGCCCTTGGATAGCGTAAATGTTGAGAACTACATTTTAATATAACACAGACTCCCTTTGTCCAGCTTTGTCCAGCTACATGTTCTGTTATTTCATACAATAATGGTAAAGTAGCTACAAAATTTTATGACGAATATGACACTTTTAATTTTATTCTCCATTCGGCCTCTATTGAACGTCCCCTCGCGTGCATATCGTGTCATTTCCAGGAGCCACCAGCAGACTCGACATAATACGACAAATTAATGTTTGCCCTCTAATGGGTTTCTGTAAATATGTTTTTCATGTGAAGTGACATACCAGCTCAGCGCGCGTGTAACATCGCTCAGGAGGAAAGTATTTTCACGCCAACTCATCAATTGGGCGTCATATATTACCAAGTGCATATATATAACATAACTCTTTCTTTCATACATTCCATATCATTATTTAAGGTATAGCCATAATCAATTATCGTTGGTAACATGATGATAATATTCATATCGATTTGGCATTACGTGTACATAATATTGATATTTCCCTGGTAGATAAGATAATTGTGTTTATAAGGGTATTGGAACACATGTATCGTCCTCTAGTTGCCAAAAACACAATTTTAAAACACAATTGATGTACAAAAATGTGCGAACACATCCAGGATATTGTACTCAATGTCAAACCAAAACAACAAAATTAAAGTATACCACAAATCCGGCTACCATTTTGACAATATCAACTTTTCCCTTGAGCTGTTTTGACGAAAACAAATCTTTCAGCGCGATTAAGCATACCCCATATTTGCAAACAGTTTGCATAGAAAACAATGTTCTCGTCTTTCTAACTTGTACAGTCAATATATTGTTAAAGGTTTTATTTTCATCGGAGTTTTTCCAAATTTGTGACGTCACGTCATTGGTGAGCCATTGTGACGTCACGTCACGTGAAATGGGGTGTAGGATTAATAAAATCCATCCCTGATGTAAGGTATGGATAATGTCATTCAAACTCAAGGGATACAATATTGAGCAGGAGAACCGAGGCTTTGCCGTGGGTGTTCTGCTCAACATTTTATACCGAGGGTTTGAATTACCTTATCTATTTCTTGCTTATTACCTAAAACCCGTAAAAACAGCTGCTCTTTTAGTAAAGTTGTAAACTGTCCCCACATTTCTCATTTGCATATGAAGCCCGGATGGCAATTATTAATGACGTCAATGACTCTGACTAAACCCAAAAAGTCATGAAATGACGTCACGAGCAATAGCGTGACCCCAAAAGGCCACTACAGGTCCATCGCTAGGCTGCGCGTGTACGTGGTCCAGATCCGCGGGTGGTCGGATAGAATTGTCCAGCACCGCCGGAAATGCGGATATCTCGGTCTAGTTTACAAGAAAGAAATTTCTTACACCCCTTCCTTACCCTGGACAGCTTTATCTTACACACACGGAGAAAGAGTTCCCTGCATCACCTGGGATACACAGCAAAAAGAAGGAATGTATGTCAGTCACCAACGATGTAGTACACAGTAATTATGCCTTGAATTATGACGAACAGAGATATCACAAAGCTGGATGGAATGCAGAACCTGACCTGATGACGACCTTAAATCCCCCCCCAATGTAGATTAAGTCTTCTCCGGCAGAAAACTATGGTCGACTTATTTATTGTCAACAGACCATCGTCATTGCGACGACTACAGAGGATCACATCACAGTGGTTTTACTTATCAGCAAGACGTGATTCAACCGAATGCTCTAACGGTCAAGGGCACTGACAGCGTGAGGAAAGGTAGACCTTTATTATAGGTATGCAAACGTTTTGTGTTAAGAAAGCCCGCGGACTGTGTTTATGAGTGAAACAGTTGAAATGACAAAATGATTGTCAACGGGAGGTAAGGCTTATAAACAACTGTTTGTGTTGATTGAATACCAGCGATGCATTTTTCGCTTTTATTATCAATCAACATTTGTATTAATTTATTTTATTTCGTGTTTTCTTTTGTAATTTTTCACTATTTTATTTTATTCAACTATACTCAACACCCTTGCTGGCTGTATTTGTCTCATTTCTCGATTTAATATGATTTGTCAATATTCCTGTTCGTTTCGGTGATTTTGAATTATTGATATATAAATTATGATGCTGAAATATAGCATGATAATTTATCTTCTATTCATGCTATATAAATTATTTATATTTTTGGTATTGCAACAATACGTCTGTTGTATCTCTGTGGTATATTTAATATAAAACATGTTACCATTAGATTCGACTATATTAGCAAGCAAATCGTAAAAATAGTTTTTCCAAAATGTTGCTTTGTGCAAATTGTTTGGTCCAAAATTGTTGCTATTTCAATCATAACTTGAAAAATTCCATATTTCAGCAATTTTTGAGCCGACAGGAACAGTGACACCCGGTTTAGGTACGTTTACATTGTATGCTGTAGTCAATACACCTGCATAAGCAATGAAACCGGTCTGTATAAATATTCTCCGGAAAGGTCAACACGACAGGTCATTTGTGTATGACTAACAATAAAACGAGGAAAAATCTATCACAAAGTTCATAAGATAAAATTTTGTGTTAAATCAAATCTTAACATTGGCATACTACTCAACAAAATATAATGTTGTTGGTTCCATTGGTTGCACATTATGAAAATGCATGATGACACGGTTTCCATAAAGATGTGAACCAATAGCAGTGCTACAAGAAGAAGAAAAATACATACCGGGTAAATTGAGTGCGAATACAATGGAATTAGTTTATCAACAGCACGAATATGGTCCCTTCACGGCTAATGAAGAGTTATTGTCCAGGATATTAATCTCTTTAAATTACGTATTTATATAAATACCATGCAACATTGTCTTAACCATCGTGACCATTACGGTGCAGGGGAGATAACCTTCGTTAAATGATATAAGTTACGCTTTTACAGACTGATGTCGATCGATGTTTGAAAAGCTTTTTAATCAACTGAAATGTCATGTATTTAGGCAGGTGTGTATGTGGCTTAATGTTTTTAATCGGTCAGTCTTGGTCAGCCATGAGATCGTTTAACATTGGCTGACTCTTGGTGTACAGTCTCAACTCTCGGAGAAGGTTTCTCTGATTGTGATAGGTCTCAAAATTATTGAATAATTTGTTTTCCTTGAATAACATTCCTGTTTGCCACTCAATAAGATAAACGGTAATGTGACGTAGGATGATATTTTCATCCTAACAAGTGAAGCTATATGGTGGTTAATGTGAGTACAAACAATTAATGTTGTGGCAACGTCAGACTACATTATTTTCCGGTGAACAGATACAATGTATAGCTACAGTAGACAATCTTCAAAGCACTTCCTACTATCTTTACAACGAACTTATGACAATGCTATACTATTCTGTAGTATTTGTAACAATAGCATTATGTTATGGGTAAGTAAGGAGGTAGTTAGGTGAAAATATACAAGAAGAAAAACAGTAGGAGTTCCGGAATGGAGAACATTTGCTTCCCCGACGATACCCGACATGTAAACCTAGGTACAAACAAAGCATTGCCGGCGAAACAACACACGGTCAAGGTTAATAAAAACGCATCTGCCTTCATATTGCTCAAGGAAATTAACTATTTCTTACCGATACCTTTATTAATTAGCATCAGCTTGCAATCGGACTTCATTGATCTGAATTTCTCGAAATTCTCGTTATGTTTGTGTGTCAGCCGTCGACAACTATCAGAGAAATCACGATATTTGGAGCAATAGGATTAACTGTTAGTCAGCCTGAATCGCTTTTCGTGAAGGGACTTGATGCTTTGCTATATTTACAGAAATGTTTATACCTATCAACAAGAAGTAGCGTTATGACCACAAACAAGTTTAACGTTTACGTTACCTTGTTATCATCAGTAAAGGTAAAGGGGACTGCAATCAAAAACAGCAGTGGTAGAATAATAGCAATGGAAATATTAATACGTTTTTCAAGCGATGAGATTATCCAGTAAAAATAAATTCGACAAATATACAGATTTCATTGTTTGAGATCAGGTCAAAAACGCGTCCAGATCATTTCTTATACGTCGATCAAAGTATCTTAGAAGCAACCAAACAAACAAAAACAAACCAAAAATAATTAGTTTTGTAGTTGATTGATGAACATACATGTAACACTTCTTTTCGTAAATTTATAATGCATACCATATATATTTTGTTCACACTTAGTACATATTCTCTTCTTGTTTTATCTTACCTCAACTAGCGAAACTAGGGTACCTATCAACGTCATAAATAGCAAAGCTATGTCACGAGCGTGGATAATAATATATGTATATATATATCCAAATTTAGATTCTTTGAACTACTTCATTATCACGGTCAAATAGCATCATGTGAATGACAAGTCATGGTAATAAATACAAAAACATGTTTTGTTAGTTAAACTGTCGCCTCCAGTTACTACTGTTATAATGTTGCTGACGAAGCCAGGACCACTTAAAGATAGTGTCACTGTGACAGAAGTCTCACAACCGGGGCAAGAATGTAAACATGTAGGAATACCAGTACATAAAACGATATATGTCAAGACCAAGTATTGTAACCAATAGATATGTTAGGTAAGGCAGCACATATATAAATATCTCGTAATTCAATGCAGCAAAAAATTAAATGATTCACCACTGCGGCGTTACTTAGAAGGTCAGAGTAATGCAATTCATTTCTAAATTGTTCTGGAATAGATGTAAAACTTTGGCAGGAGGTGAAAGATGCCGCTAAAACCTTTCTTTACGTTACTTTCAATCTTTAAGATATATATATGTTCTAAATACTATTTCATGTCAATAATGTCAGAATACATTCATTTGAGCAACAAGTATAGCAAATGTTTGGAACTGAATCCACCAGCAAAGTCAATTAACTTGTAAGTTGTGTCCCATCACTG
Source organism: Chlamys rubida (assembly GCA_032359455.1). Classification (NCBI taxonomy): domain Eukaryota; kingdom Metazoa; phylum Mollusca; class Bivalvia; order Pectinida; family Pectinidae; genus Chlamys; species Chlamys rubida. The sequence goes on from JAUMHH010004238.1 coordinate 24,389, forward strand.
TCACTTGCAAAGTTGACAATAGTTGTTTTTTATTATTTAAATATTAGTGTAAATCATTTACTTTGAAGAAAGGAGTTTCGAGTTCCCCCCGATCATGTAGTTAGAACTAGTGATTATTGACAAATGACGATATTCTCTTGGTGCAGTAGACTTGAATATTGACGTTTCGGGATAGCTTTCCCAAAGCCTGCTTGCGGTTCAAATGTGTTAGACCCTCTGATTGGTCATTTCATACGGTAGCAAATATTCGGTATTTTTATTGATTTAATTCACGAAAAAGTTTCACTGATGTGAAATAAGTACACTTCTATAGATTTTATTTATATCTTTCATATGATATAAAAAATACAAACTGTTACAAGAAGCAAGACAGTCGGAGGTTTCTTCATAGTAATGCTGCTTAGTCTATATAGGGGAAAGGAAATATAATGAAACTCAATCATTGTAACAAGCATGTGTGTTTTGATAATTGACGGGTAACCGTATCATTATTATACCCATACCTACTACAGATAGAAGGAAATGGTGTATAAATCCTCATTATATTATCGCTGTTAACTTCCTGCCGAACTGCGCAAACGCACAAATTCCCGGTGTGTTGTTTAAGTGTGACCGTTAAAATCGCTGGAAAGGACCTATCACTCGCCCATTGCCTGAAAAATAGATATTGATGTGTTTACACAAAAAGTAGTTTTGTTTTTCACATGTTTTCCAATTACACCGGAGGACCCTCTGACGCTCTCCCGGAACACTCTGCTCGGAGACGTTAGGTGATGCGATAAATCTCCAGGAGATGGGGACAGACGCGGAGTAAACACAGGATGTCGGTACTGAGGCCGGCGTCGTTATCTCTTCAACATTTCAATCAATTTTCGGATTTCGACAAAATCTTCTTTCTTTAAGTGACGTCTCTCCAGACATATTGCAAAACGATGACATTGTCTTCTCTTACATTACCGGTGGAACTAAATCTCTGATAATTGTCCTCGAACGAAAAGATATCTGACGCTGACATTTCTTTATATTATATCTGTATTTAACGCTTACTTTCATGTCTTTCCCAAATCTGCGAATCAGCAAATAATTTCCGGCGACACATACATTATTCATTAAAAGCTTTTTCTGTTTATGATAGGATGTGTATTCTTTGGATATATCTTAATTAAACTTAAACTTGATCATGGAAAATAAATAAATAAACCATTTCAAAGGGTATAGTTTCTTATTCTTGTCATCAGATTGTAGGAGCAGCTTGATGATACGTTTCTATTCCATCGTTACTTAAAACAACTGATGCAGATATTGTGGTTCTATTACAAACAAAAGCTTTTTAGGAACTGTTTTCCTTAAAGAGTTAATTTTACCATTATAGATAATGATGATTTATAGTATAGTAGGCGCGATAACTCTTACAATTCACTCGTCTTCTTGCTTAATACATGTAGTACGCGACAATGAGTCACCGAGTAATTTTCTTCATTTCATACTGTAAGTTCTAAAATTGTAAAAATATATTTTTAGATATATAGATTAAAATATAATCAAAGTACTGAAACTACTGAAAGGCTAAACATATTACGTTGTCAATTTACATCATCTATAAGCTTTAAATAAAATATTGAAGTGAGGGATTACAAATGAAATTTACAA
>JAUMHH010004239.1:0-11416 GCA_032359455.1 Chlamys rubida
GTGGTTTTATGCTATCTAAGTCCGTGGTTTTATGCTATCTAAGTCCGTGGTTTTATGCTATCTAAGTCCGTGGTTTTGTGCTATCTATGTCCGTGGTTTTATGCTATCTAAGTCCGTGGTTTTATGCTATCTAAGTCCGTGGTTTTGTGCTATCTAAGTCCGTGGTTTAATGCTATCTAAGTCCCTGGTTTTATGCTATCTAAGTCCGTGGTTTTATGAATATCACCTTCTGTTTCAACTGTAGTTAAGACACATTTGGGTTGGCCCCTATCATCACCGATTAGTCCTACAAGGACGAAACAGTTGTATGATGCAGTGTAACTCATTTTTGGACAAACTGTATCTATTACCAATCGTTTATGGTACAATCACCAGTGTGTAAGTGTTACGTTCATATTGTAATGGAGATGTAAATGTATAACAGTATTAATTTTAAGAAAAGATGTATGTAAATCCTTAAATAGCAACAACGTATCAACTATACATTGACAATGACAGTTAAAACTAATCGACACACACTTGGTTTGGTTTTTGGTTTGGTTGTGTTTTACGTCCTATTAACAGCTATGGTCATTTAAGGACGTGCCCGGTTTTGGTTGTGGAAGAAAGCCGGAGTTCCCGGAGAAAAACCACCTACCTACAGCCAGTACCTGGCGACTGCCCCACGTAGGCCTCGAACCAACGACCCAGTGGTGGAGGGCTAGTGGTAGCAGAATGTCAGACGCCTTAACCACTTGGCCACCGCGGCCCCCTCGTTTGGAGGCGATTATATTTATTGAGCATCAATGTCTGATATAACAATGTCAACAGTACTAGTGTGGTGAGATGAGTAATGCTGACATGTTTGGTAAGTACAATGCACATAATATCCGGACAAGATAATAATAATTAAGCTGAAATGCATTTTTTTTAAACAAAAGACATAAATTGTAACATGAAACTGTCTACAATGTTTCAATAACATCCATTGGAGTACAGTTCACATCGACAATTTCATCTTTTTATCTGGTTTATATTAATCCACGCAAGAAGGTTAAAAAACCCTGAATAAGTTTTAAATTGTAAATATATCAAATGTTAACAATACACGCATGTTCGAGGTTAAATTCGGTAAGCAAGTATTTTGAGAATAAATAAAAGCTGTTGCCAGTTGAAGGCGCTTTATGAATACGTAAGACATCATTTTCTGTCACTAATTGGCCCTATCCGCCATTTTAGATGAAAGACAAAAACGACCAATGAAATAATGTAGTTTTTGAGTTTATGATAAATGTATGAATATAGAAAATATGGACAGCATACAAAACCATTATTGATGAAATTTGGGATGAAAACTGTTGTTCGAACATATAAAATATTCTTATGTACCAGAAATCTGTTTTTGATTATCACAAAACAACATGAAAAGAAAATCCTATTTTTACTATTAAAATATTGAAACTATAAAAAAAATGAACCGTTAAAATAATGTGGATAAAAGAAATCTAAAATATCATTTGGTACGCGCAAATCTTGTATAAATTGAAGACCATAACATCAATATAATTATTTATCAAACTGGATCTTGTTGGCGATATTCTTATGTACCAGAAATCTGTTTTTGATTATCACAAAACAACATGAAAAGAAAATCCTTTTTTTATTATCAAAATATTGAAACTAATTTTCTTGTAACAAATTTGGATAACAGAAATCTAAATCATCTTTTGGTACGCGCAAATTGAAGACCATAATATCAATATAATTCATAATCAAACTGGATCTTGTTGGCGATTCCATCCATCTTATTTCTGTAATCAAAACAGTGCACAATATTGACGATATTTCTTAATGTATAGTAGCTGCTGTCTTTTAAACTGTTTGAAGGACATTGAATCTTATTTAATAACAATTATTATATACTGACGTTAAAGGTTTAACTGTACCCTAAAGTAAGATATTATTATTGAAAGATGTGATGAAAATAAACATGAAACAAAATATACGTATATACAAGTTAAGTATCAGGGTTAACTGATTAGAACAAAAAAAAGCGAAAAGGAATAAAAACATTATGATTAAATATCAAAATATGTAAAAAGACAAAAAAGCATATGGCAGAATATTGAATGAAGCTTTTAAGCGATAATGTTTTTATGCATTCAAATCACAGGTGACTGGACAATCAGATTCATGTCAGTGGCCAATTAATCGTAAATCTAACGAGCAATCGTATATCATATCAACGATATCATAGGTGTTTGTATGAGAATGTTTGATTTGAGAATGTTATTGGCTAATTATAATCTGACAGATACAAGATTTTGTTTTTCACTTATGTTCTTCAGTGACACCTGTTCATTGATCAATTTTGGACAGATTTACAGGTTATGAGAACCGAAATCTAGTGACTCATCTGATTTCGGCTCACACCACGGCCAGCCGACGTATACTATCTAGGCATATTCTCTGTGCATGGAGACACAACACATAAATAAAATAGAAATATACAGAACAATTAGGAAATAATTGAAGATAACTTAGAATGTATATACCCTTTATAGGAATTTCACTAAAACTGTGCCATTTTAGAAAAAAATGCATTTCTGTTATGATCGTATTTAACCAGCGAAATTGATATCTGTTTTGACAATTATATCATGTGGTTGTGATGATGACACATTTTCTGTTATCCATTAGAATTCACTGGTACTTGTGGTATATGAAGAAGAAATAGCAAAACTAGAGATCTGGGAATCCTATCTGCTTAACAATGAGATTCGTCGTAACATGTCTTTGCTTCAGTGTTTTCATTGATGTGCATTTCCCCTGCATAGATATCCCCAAATTGGTCAGCTGTAGATGTTGTTGGTTCCATTTGCCTGTGGAATTGTACCACAGGTATATCACAGTCTTCCATAGAAACCTGAATGGAAACTCCGCCATCGTTTCCAGTTTCTGAACGAATCTGTTCTGATGAGGTATCACTGTGCGAGATTTCTTCGTTGATATCTAATGCACAATTATATTCACAATTCACTTCCTCAAACGGCTGTAATGTATCTGTATCGATGACATTATTAGTCTGGAAATGAATAGCAATAGGTTAGATAAGAGTATGATTGTATGTTCGAAATGCATTCACCACTTGTTTACATATATTATCTTGTTTGCATAAGATTATCAATAAAATCGTTTATATTTTAAGCGTTTAGTAATGGCATACTGATTTAAAATATGTCTATACGTAATAAATAAGTTTAAATAGCTTAAGGTATATATTGAATATTGCACTATTTACTAGGCGTATTTATAACCAACGAAAACACATATCGGTGATTTGCCTTTTAACTAAGATTCACCTGTCCGGAATATATATGTTTTTGCCTTAAAATGTCACATCGACTAGCAATTTTTAACCCCAAAAGCAATATTGCATTAAGACCTTACACAAATAAGTGTTACAATTTTATCAGGTGTATACCTCAGTAGTATATATTCAAACAGGCACTCCTTCAATTTTAATTGATGAAGGATTGAATATTGAACATTCTTCTTAACGTTCCGGGATGTTCTAACATTTAGTTGCCACACTAGAAACTTAAAACTTACCTTTAAACCAGAACTGTTAGATTTGATGATGAAACAGATACACACCAACAGTGTGGCGCTGAGCACCATTAAGATAGGAGCAGCAATCAGAGAGCCAGCAGTAAGCGATATGCAATACTTCTTTGTTGTATCAAGGACGGTATTTTCGGGGCATTGGTTTACACATTGGTTATCATAAACAAGAAGATCGTTCGATTCATAGCATTTTGATTTCAGCATACAATATGTATTATTGTATACTATTGCCAAATCCGTGCACTTTTTAACACAAATAAAACTAAATATTTCGCTTCTGAATGGGTGCGATGCCGGACAATGACGAACACAAGTATTGTCTTCAGTATATAACATACTACTACAAACCAAGACACATTTCAGTCCATCAGTAAATCTTGAAGCAGGACATTGTGAGTGGCATTCTGTATCCTTATTTTTAAAGAATGTTGTTTCTGTGAATTGGTGTGTTGCTGGGCACTTTTCAACACATTCTTTGTTCACAAAATAGCTATCACATTTGGTCACACATTCAAAGTTCTTAATAAATTGATTGCCTAGACACGCTTTTCTACAAATCTTTCCTTTATGAGACTGTTCAAAAAAGCTGTACTCAGGTGGACAAGAGAATGAATTAACGCATATGTTGTTCACGAAAGCGCTATGATTAAAACAAGAGGGCACACAAGTGTTATTTTCCTGGACAAAGCGATCTATGCATGTGCTTCCACAAATGTTTGCTCTTGGTAATGGTGAAGACAAGTTCATGTCTTTTGGACATGATTTAGTGCACTCATTATTTACCAGAAAACGTGAATCTGATGGACACGTCTGAACACATGTGTTGTTTGATATGACATTCGGTTGTGTGCAATTAAACAGGCATTTTCTCGTCTGTGGGTCCAGGAATTTGTGTATGCCATCACATTTAGGCACACATGTTTGACCGATTGAATACGGATTAGATTTAGGACACTTTGGTATGCATTGATCTTCAAAAACAAACCGCGGTTTAAAACACGACTCTTCGCAACGGAACAAATTCTTACGTTTTGGGTACGCATTGTACAAAAAGCGAAACTTGTGTGATGAGGGACATCGGTGTAAACATGAACGGTTTCCATAGAAAGATGCAAGTGGCTCTGGGCATTCATTGTAGCATTTATTATCCAACATGTATGTGTTTTGTGGACACCGACTAACACAGTGTTGTAGCAAAGTCCCTTCTACCTCCTCGTTGTAAATAAGCATGTAAGATACCGGGCAACGTGTGACACATGTAAAGTTGTGTGACAATATTGGACAATGATCAACACATTGATCATCCAAAGAGAACTGTTCATATTCTTTGCAACTAGACACACATTGGAAGCCAATTGATGATCCTGCTTTGACAGTATAGTTAAATCTGTGTGTCAGTGGACACTCATCGACACATGTTTCATTAAAGTAACTCATAAGCAAAGGACAGGTGTCAACGCATGTCATATTAAATTCCAGTTTTCCGGATTGTTCTCCTGTATTCTTGCAAGTGTCAACACAATATACTGGATTCTGTCCATTTCGTTGGGTCGATTTATCGACGAAATGCAACGCATGTGTCGATGGGCATTGGTGGTGACATGTTTCATTGTATATATATGCTGCTTGGCTAGGACAGGTTAACACACAAGAACCGTTAAAACTATAATAATCACTCGGACAACTCGCAAAACACCTTCGCTGAAAATTAAACCTGCTAACATCAGGACACTTTTCAACACACGTATTATTATATGTTAACAGATTGGATGGACAGGTGCTACGGCACGTCATATTATACAGAATAATGCCTGGGCTTTTACCTCGCTCCTCACATGATTTGACACAGTAGTTCACAACAGAAATATAGCGGTACTTTCTTGCTGTTAATGGATGTGTTTCCGGGCACGTGTTCCGACATTGCTCGTCGAAAAGATATTTAGCTTCTTCCGGACAGCTCCTTAGACAGGAACCGTGAAAATTCACATACGGATATTGACACCGAGAGAAACATTCCCCACGGAATAGATAATGTTTAGAAGGGCAGGCGTCAACACATTCGTCATTTAACACTTTATATCCAGAGGGGCAACTTTCCATACATGTCATATTGAACATATATCTAGCATTAATTGGACAACTTTGTAGGCAGGATGTATCGTTAAATATAAAGGAATTTGTTGGACAAGCCGAAACGCATATCTGTTGATAAGTGTATTTATGTTTTTCTGGACATTCTTTCACGCAAGTCCGATTAAAGATTTTCATTTCCGTAATGCATCTGTGAACACATACAGTGCCATCTGTATAAGTTTGGTCAGGGCAGTAGGGTAGACACACAGGAGTTTTGTACGGGGGCAACCGCCTCGACAGGACATAGACAAAGGGCACATAATCTGGGCATTTTTGAACACATGACATATTCCAAAGGAAACTCAATTCTCTAGGGCATTGAATCTGACATTTACTTTCGTTGATATTTGTAAACATTGGGCATCTGTCCAAACAAAGGCTTGTATTCCAAACAGTAATTTCGTACTTGTTGTTCGGCAGGCAGGAATCTATGCAAGTCGCACTGGTTCTATACTTGCCTTGGGGGCATGTTTTAGTGCATTCAGATTCTGAAAGAACATATCCTATAGAACAATTTGCAACACACTTATTAGCTTCGATGAAAGGATACTCTTTAGGGCAATCTTCTACACACGTGTTATTAAAAATGTATGGGCTTAATTTTGAGCAGGTATAAACACAGGAAAAGTCTTCAATCACAGTTCCCAATGGACAAGTAGTGTGGCATTGGTAGTTAACGCAAAACGGCCTCACATTGGGACAAAACCCTTTCTGACAAAGCAAATTTACTCCAGCATTTTGGCGTTCAGGTGATGCAATTGTTTGAACTGTTTTCGAACAAAACCCAAACGTCGTTGCTTCATAGCCATTCGGACAAAATGTTAGACACACATTTTCGAATATAAATGGTGCAAATTCCGGACATTTCTTCGTGCAATTTGAGGCGAATTCAATTTGGAAGTCATTCGATGGACATTCTACTATAGTTTGACCGTTGTAATGGAAAAGCATGGTGTCTGCTGACTCATGCAGGTTTTGCTGTGGAAATACAAAAAACATGTGTTATTTTCAGATAAAAAATATTTTTTTCGACTCATCAACAGTCAACAATTGAAATGTTGATGCCTAAAACGTTCGATCAGCAAATAGTGCTGAGGTATTACGGAATACTGATATACTTAAATGCATTTTCATACTTGATGTTTGGATAAACTTTGATCAATGTCTGTGTCTGCTCAATAAATGAAGTTGCTAGAGCGATTGCACTGAAGTGTTTTGACAAGTAATGCTTGACCAATGACAATGTGTACACATTTTGATTGACAATAACACCTAGTTGTCCTTCTGTATTACAGTCTTTCCGAAAACAGACAAATGATAAGGATACGGGCCTGCTTCGTTTATATTTGTTTCCAAACTTCGAAAGGATTGCCAGCTCTACTAGTTGCTGAACCAAGCTATTTTCAAAACTTACTACCATTTGTAGTACAAACCCTCAGGGTTACAAACTCTTAGTTGAATATTAAAAAAATGTACGGACTGTTTCAAAATAGATCATTTTCTGTTTTAAGATAGATTTTACAAAGTTTGTGTTCATGATCTCCAGATGGTGATTTTGGGAGGTAGCGATAAACCTATAGGAGGTGCGGGTCGTTTTACAAATGACGACGCTTGAGATCCTTTTCTTTTCACGACCTACTGTGTGTGATGTAACATTCAAATCAGGTGACACTATCGAAAAGGTGCCGTTTGAAGCATGGTCGCATCGCAATACAGAACACTTATATGTCTTTAGCATACGCGCATATATGCATTCATGTAGAGGTATTTAGCAAGGTGGCACATTACTTGTAGTTGGCGTCTATTAAGTCAGTTTCTGCAAAATCATCAGATGGTATTGATTTTAGTAATGGTAGTATTTTGTACTGTATAGCGAACTCGATTGGCTTATTATAGCTGGAAAGTGCGCTATATCGGATGTCGTGTTATATAGGTTTCCTTATTGACTAGTCTGTATAAATACAGTGGTTTAAATTAAAACAGATAATAATATATATATGTATATAAACATTGTACATACAAGTACGTCACTTCATTATCCAGGGACAAAATTCAAACTCGCAGTCGTGTCATGATTCTAAACACGTACACGCAAATTCATATGTGTATACATTGGTCAATACACAACGCACAAAAAGTCTTCAAATTCGATCACACACCTTAATCATGATTTTCATTGAAATGCAGCATTGCAGCTGTATTGTCTACAACAATACATTGTCGGTCGTCACAACACACAAGAGTAAGCCCACTTCATAAATATACCCATTATAGCAGCTTTTCAACATGTGTAACGGAAGTATTGTTACAGTTAAAGGAATAGTGGCCGGATGACACATTCAAAGGTAAGCACGTTGCCGCATATCAACAATTCGCAATAAATAAACAACCTGTACTCTGTGTATTTATAATAAATAAATAAATCATATACACATATCAATATATATTCCAAAGACAAAAATGGTATCTGTTCAATATTCACTATCTCACATTGACTTCTTACCTGCGTAACTAGGAACGAAACTATAATAACAAACACACGGAGCTGATGTCTATCCATGATCATAACTGTTCGTCATATATAGCATACTGTGTTGAATAGCACATTACATAACTTCCTGTATCTAAATATATCGCTTTGTCCATGCAGTCACGTACCCAAGGTTGCTTAGTTTCCTTTGTATATTATAATCAATTTACGAATCGAATAGGGGATCTTTTAAAACGACATCTCAAACTCAAGTTTTCACCAGGTACCATTGTAGGTCGAGTATAAGAAAAGTAACTTATCGACAATGTTTTGTTCAACAGCTATCCATACTTTGCAGGGGCGATAAGAAGAGATTTTATCTCGACACTAACCCAAGATTTTGCCGAGGCTCAGGCAACCAAAACATCACCCTGAGATTTCTCTGTTGCTGCCTCAAGGTAGGTGACGATTATGTTTCTCCCATCTATTCAGTCAGTCACACAACTCCATGGACAGTAGCTTTAAAAAAGCATAACAGAATATAAATAAAAAAACATATTTATTAATTAATCACTTGAAAAATAACGAATAAATCAATATTGGATCTACACAGGCATTCCTCCAGTAACCATTTGTTTAGCTAACAGTTTTTCCTGTCTAACTTTCAGCTGATTTTGATATTATAAAGAGGTTTGTCGACAAATGAAAGAGTTAATACCCCAAGAGGCCCAGGGGACTTAACGTTTACCTGAGTGAGGTTGACAACGCAAAACTCGTGAGAGCGATACATCCGGTTGTAATCTTTTGTAAAACTAAACCACACAGAGAAATGAATTCTTCATACGACACACAGATAGTTCACTAAAACGAAAAATACACTAGAATAAGTATATAAACTACAAAGTTATGAGGTTTTAACATATTTAAAAATGCACATGTATCAGCACGGTAGGATATATCACGTTGGTTTCACTTTCGGTATTAAAAGATTCGCGAGAAATGAACTTCGTTTCCATGAACTTGATAAAACAAACACCATTGTAGCATAAGCTGAAAGTTAAAGCAATATGCAAAAGCATAGTCGCTTGTAGGTACAAGCGCTCGAAAGTATGAACGGGATGGCAACATAAACAAAGTAGCGTAATATCGACGTTATTTTTAATGTCTAGAGTGAATATCATTCGAACCTATAGATGGGTTGTGTTTGGAATAATCGATGGGGTTTTTCAAGATGGACATAAGTTATAGATGTTGAAAGACAATGGTTAAGTTGACATTTAAGATAAAATACATCATCTTAAGTTAATTAAAACATAAGGCAAATTTACATCAGAATACCAATTTTATAAAAAAAAAATATAATGCAAATCAATTAGTAATCTCTTGTTCTAAAGGTAATAACTTGTATAAGGAATATGCTTGAGGAAGCGGTACCACTCCTTGCCGATGAAAATGAGGTCACAGAACAAACTGATTCCATAGGCGAGAATCAGAGCAGATACTTATCAGCTGATAAAGAATATCATGTATTCATATCATACAGCTCAAACGACGCTGATTTCGTCGAACAACTTAGAAGACATCTTGAAGAAGACCTGAAATTTAAGTAAGACTTTTTAGGACAAATGCAAAATAATTTTCACAAAGGCTGAGCTTTTTATTTCCAAATCAGAACAGCAATTACCAAACTTCTTATTTTTGACATACCGGTATGAAAGAAATCTTTTGATATGAAAGATATAAATATTCCTTATAGTTACTCTTCTAGCCACGGAATTGTATGATAGTTAAAAATAACTTTAATATGAGAATGTGATAACTAACAGTAAATAACATATCAATACAACTGGCAGACGAATGAGACTGATGATGGGTGTGTTATAATATGAATGAAAAATAGAAGTAATTTAAATCGTGAGATTTAATCATGTTATATACATACGAAAATAAAGTATAATTTATTATTATGATGACACGTGTGATTATTTCTAACTGCCATTTTTAAGAATATGGACATATTGTATATCACCTGTGTTTGCGTTGTGTTCGTCATACAATAGGTCCATGCTGGATGATCACTTTACACCGGGCAAATCAGTTATAGACAATATGTGCAACTCGTACGACAAATGTGAAAAAGTGCTGTTCGTCGTGTCAGAACATTTCTTGGGTAGTGGATTCTGTGATGAGGAGGTGAATCTTGCATACCAATATGCAATGGAGAAAAAACGGAGGGATTACATAGTTGTGCTTAAAATAGATGAAAGCCAACTAGACAGAAAACTGCGCACATATACATACATCGATGGAGTCGATCGCGATATTGACAATATCGGGAGGAAATTTCAAATGGCATATGCTAGGCACGGTAAGCTTTTGTGAAAGATACAGAACTACATGTGATGTATTTTAAATTTTAAAGCATTCTTCTTACATCCTTAATCGATAGTATCATTTTAACAAAATTATTTTATTACTTCATTACTGATGTCAATACTCAATATTTTAGGTCCAGTTGCAGTTGACGAAGAGAATAGAAATGGAACAACGATACTGATTAAATATCCAGTGGAAGAGTCGCCCAACCTGTTTGGAGGGATGAACTATGTGTTCCCTGACCTTTCTGAGAATGAAATGGAAAAGCTAAGATCTTCTAACATTGAGGTAGGTACATCTTCCAAACTTTTCGTGAGACAATTATCTACATTATTCAAAGTTGCATTTCTATCAATTGATAATTATCAAGATTATTTATAACTGCCCGTTATTCGATCTAAAATTGATAAAACTATGGCAAATATGACAAAAAGATTTCATGAATGGAGTTCTTTCAAAAGTACCAGTTTAAGACTTGGGAAGAGGAAGGGTTTTCTGATTTATCGACGACATTCATCGTGTAAACTTAGTTCAAACTCGAGACAAACAGCACCTTCAAAGCCAGAAAGGTAAAATGACATCGAAACGACAGAGTACACAAATGAGCATAACTAAAAACGTTATTAACTAATTGCAAAAAAAATAATAAACGTATATATAATTACGTATACATATATGCAGGTTTCTACACTGCCCTCCATAAGTTCTGTTACATAAATTTTGCATTTTTCTATATAATTAAAGTACAGAATTACATTTCTTCTCATGAGTATTTGCAAAGTGATTGAATAGTACAACTATACTTAAGAGATAACAAATAATCAATGAATG
>JAUMHH010004250.1:0-11415 GCA_032359455.1 Chlamys rubida
ATGACGTCACAATGTAAATTACGTCATCAATAGGAAACAATGGTCTCCAAGGAATCTCATTGCGAATACGGTCAAATTTACGCAGTCATGGTTTACACAGCTTCAATGGGAGCATAATTATGTAAATATAGACGTTTGATAAGAAGACAAGACAAAAGTGTTTTATCTGACTCAGGACAAAGCTTACGTTTAAATACTCCATGTACAAACATTTATTTGTGTACTTTTTATGATTAAGTTTTATGATCAAAGTATACTCTTATATTTAAAACAATATATTGTAAGTATGCTGTTTCCGAACATCGTTTGAATACAAGATAAATAATAAACGGGTATTCTAATAAAACAGACCTGACCTCGTATTTATAAGCTTGTGATTAGGAGCATTTCTCTGAATCGTTCAAAACCATTACGGTATCATTTAATCCACACACATTGATTGTCTACTGGTGAGCATTTCAAATTCCAGAAGCGTTAGGTATTTTTTCTCACCTAAGTTTAAACTGGTGGCAGACGTAATAGTTATATAAACATCGAGTTAATTAAAGCTAGCCTTGAGCAAATAGACTCTCGCACAAAGTTGACCTCGTGGGATGTTTTATGGAGGCGCTCATTTACATTGAGTATTGATCTTGTTCCTTGCTCTGTCTTAGCCACGATTCTTTATCATAAGGACAATGAAAACATCAGATGTAATTGAATTCAGCTTAAGTATATACACTGATGCCATAGTAGCGCATATCCTTTCAGCACATTCCCCATTTACAGCGGATGAATGGTCCACCTTAGCACGAAATGCACTCGTTAACAAGACATGACGACTACTGTAGTCTCAGAGTAATCCCGTTGCAACTCGGCGGCGGAGAGAAAATCTAATATTTGACGAAACGAAGCGAGCTCAATGACGCTGGGATCTCCCCAGAGAACTGTCAATTTAAATGGCGACAATTCAACTTCCATAAAAGATCTTATTTTTGTCACACAAGTTTCAGAATGCACCTTTGAGACAACACAAAATCCCACGAAAAGACGTCAGAAAAGATCTCCCTCGTGATGCAATATCAGCCTTACTATTGATTTTATCTTCAGCAGGTAACAAAACTAAAACTGAAAACTAAGTACAGTGTATCTCATATGTAAAATGCGTCCACATTTAAGACCAAACTTAGCATTTTTACATTCATACCAAAATAGAAATACTCGATCGGGCAGACATTTTGAACTCTCCCACAAAGAAAAATGATATGCATTCTAGCAGCACACTAAGAAACAATCTTTACAGTGTATATATGTAAGTTGAATATGATGATATATACGCAGCAACCAGAAAAATAATACTACATTGATCTGTTTAAATTTTTAAGGTGATATTCATGTGTATATTGTATACACATACGTTCGGCTTCTGTACACATAATCTGTGGAATTGTCATTAAAACTGCCTGCGAATAGTGGAGGCGACCAATCGACGGGGACAAATGCGTGCGGGAATTAATGGATCGAAATCAGAAGAACAAAACAGATTGAATATCAATACTTTTGACGCTTACATAATCTGCACTGAAGTATTAATGTGAAATGAATCTGTTCTCTGCTTATTGGGTCAATATTCGTATGTATCTTACCTGTGCGAAGGTGACATCCGGGTCCCCCATAATTTTTGCCAAAACCCCACCGAGCCAGTTAGAGAAACGGTTGCCAGGGTTCCAACCATAATCCTTCCGCAGACTCGGTAACAAGCTGAGAACGCCCCATTTATGATCTGTAGGTAAAAGTCATGTAACTGGTATCGTCTTATAACTTTCAACGTCGATTCTCCGTAAATGATTGATTACAGATTTAATTAATCAAATGTGAATCAAGGACACTTTTGTTTTAGTTCCTTTCTCTGTCGAATTTAATCTATAAGGTGTTATTAAAAATAAACCGAACTTCATTACAATATTTCGTAAAACATTCAAACAATTTGGACTGGTTTATATGATGCGAATTGTGCATATATTCTGGGTTTCAATTTCCCCCTTCGTCTGTGATAGCTGTTGAACTATGTATCCCCCTGTTTATAATTGACACTGGCTAATAATCAACGCACGCCTTCGACATTTTACCCGATTCTACTTACCTAATAAAATAGTGTTTAGATCTTGACTGAGGAATTCGTCTACTTCCTTGGAAGTGTAGCCGACTGCCACTAAAGCTGCAGTAATGGCTCCAGCACTGGTCCCAGCAAAGCGTTTAATGTTCTGCATGAATCCAAGGTCCTCGATAACCTTTATTATAGGAAACATAATGTTACATCTCACTACTTTGTTAAGACAGGTATGAAATGATAAGAATTGATGTTCATTATTGCCAGAATGGAACTTATAAATTGTACATTATATAATAATTACTAACACTAATAAAATGTTGTGTTGGTATGCAGCATTCCTTTGGCAACACGTGCGTAGAATAAACGAACTTGTAATTACATATGTAGACACACTGCCTCTAGTCAATTACATGTCTGTGTTTTATAGACAACGATAAAGATATCTAAGTTTTCGTATTCAAAATGATTACAATATACCAACTTTAAAGATATAGTATCACTTTTAGTATTTATTTGAAAACATACACATGTTTCTATACCTTGTAACATAGTTAGTTCATTAATTAAGTTTTTCCAATGGCCAACTTTAAAAATAAACTGCGTTATTTTATCACTAATTTAAATGCAATTTATGGACATTTTTGTAATGGTATGTTTTTTTCAAAAATAAACAATAATAACCTTTAAGGCACCACAAAACCCGGCCCCTTCAGCCCCACCGCCTTCAAACACAAGGTTCTCAAACGGAAAAATGTTGTCCCCTAAACCATCATACTCGTCAACAGGAACGCTGTCTTCTATAGCCACTGTAACATCAGAAATAGATATGTTAATTAGATGTTATCAATTATATAACGTATTGATATGTTACCCTTGATCATCATGACAGCCTGACAACCAGGCAAACAAGGGATTTGGAAGTAAATATAAGGAACAAAAGATATTTCAAGTGTTTCAACAAGGAATCAGAACAGGATTGTTGGTCTATGTAACGTCATGTAAGGAGAGGAAACACGAGACCAGCCTCGATTCAGCAGGTCTAGTCGGCGTGTGTCCCCTAATTAAACGGAACACAAAGAGGAAACATTTGAAAGAGAGATACAAGTTAAAATAATAATAATAAACTCAAAACGAAAATTTAATTAAAAAGGGTTAATTAAAAATCAGGAAATGCTCGTTTATTTATGTAATCGTACGTGTTTTATTTCGGCAATTTTCAAAATAGGAACAGCTTATCCGGTTCAACTAACGGCCTAGGTACAAGAGGGAAACTCTCTACTGAGCACTGCTATGCAAACGTATGCAACACGTTTATCGATGTGTTGTTAGGTTAAATTGAACATGCTATCTGCTATATAATCAAGGTAGTTACTAGGTATACGACATTCAGTGGGGGATGATGGAATAATTAATTGGTCGCATTCCTCCATATTATGTAATTTGTGAAAGTGGCTGATTTCTCCGCCTTCAGGCCTTACGCACTATTATCAATTTGTCAAAAAAGGATGATTCCCCCGCCTTCAGTCTATATGCATTGGTACCAATTTGCCAACGAGGATTTCTCCTACTTCAGCTCGTTTCCATTTTTATCAATCACAAAAAACTCATGTTCATACAAGTATGCAAGGTAATAAGATAATCATTCATTCTCGGCCGCACGACAGCTACATGTACAGTGTAACAGTCTCATGAGAATTGTGAAAGTATCAAAAGCAGGAGATCGATACCCTTACCTATTGCAGCAGAGAAATGAACACAGAGTTATGTCAAACTACAGCGCTGTGTACGTGGACAGGAACACGATCTATCGAAAGGTTACCTGAATCTGGTTCATCCTGTGACGTCACTGATTCCATCCGCTGTGCCAGTAATTTGGCATTTTCTTTTTTCTGTTTGTCCAAGGGTGTCGTTTTTTTATCCACAGTGTTCTTTTCCTTTGTTTTTTTGGCCTCTTTGCTACCGTTGGTGCCCATGCTTGAACTCTGAGCACTAGGAAACTATCAACTGAAAAATATTACCTGATAGGAAATGAAACAACCCTATTGATCCCTCACACACGCGGAATGAAATATTTGCACATAAATGACTTTTTTTTTTATAAATATTCATCGGCTAGAAGAGGGTCGACTTCCTCCTGCTATGTCCTTACGAGGTATATTTCCGTTGCTGGTTCCACAGTCGGTAGGACTCTGGCTCTATTTATCAGAACACTCACCCACAGAGTGTGAACCCCCGATCTCCGCTTCCATGCTATTTTATCGATTGCTACTTTTGGTTGAACGAAATTGTTTGTGTTGGCGTCAAAGTCTAATTTGTATACCCAAATGCAATCAAGTGTACACTGTAATCAGCTTAGAACAAACATACACTGGTTAAATGAAGCGGGATAATGGAAGATAACAAACATGTTATATTTACATTGTTACTTACGAATGACATTCATTTATCACTTAACATAAACAACCTTCAAAGCACAAAAGACCAAATACCGTCTCAGTTTGCTTTGTCATTGTTTGGTTTAAAGCCATAATGTCCCTATCATTTGGAAATATTTTTGTAAAACACTTCTGTTCAAAGAACTGTATAACTATGGGTTGGACTTAACATCAACCTTAAGACCAGGCTAAACATAATACTGTCTTGTTTTTATTAAACCACATACTTCCTCCAAACATATAATCTCATACCTCCTCCCGAAACACAAAATCTTATACTCCCTCCATTAATATAATTTCATACTCCCTTCAAACATACATATTCTTATACTCCATGTCATAACACATACTCCCTCCTACCATTCATACTCTTGTACTCCCTCCTACCATTCATACTCTTATACTCCCTCCTACCATTCATACTCTTGTACTCCCTCCTACAATTCATACTCTTGTACTCCCTCCCAAAACACAAAACACATAATCGGATTCTCCCTCCATACACATAATTTATACTCCCTCTAAATAACAAAATCATACACTCCATGTCATAACACATATTCATATACTTCCTCTCAATGCACATAACATCAAACTCCCTCCCAACATACATACTATCATACTCCCTCCCTACACACACATACTATTATATTCCTCTCAACACACGTTATATCATACTCCCTCCCTACACATATGATATTATAATCCCTCCCAAAAAATATAATCTTATACTCTCTCCCAACACACGTAATATTATACCCCCTCCCAACACACATAATCGAATACTCCCTCCAAACACAAATAACATTATACTCCCTCCCTACACATATGATATTATACTCCTTCCCAACACACATAATCCTATATTCCCTCCCAACACATAATATTGTACTACCTCCCAACACACATAATCGTATACTCCCTCCAAACACAAATCACATTATACTCCCTCCCAACACACATGATCTTATACTCCCTCCAAACACACATAATATTATACTCCCTCCAAACACACATGATCTTATACTCCCTCCCAACACACATGATCTTATACTCCCTCCAAACACACATAATATTATACTCCCT
Organism: Chlamys rubida; assembly: GCA_032359455.1. Lineage (NCBI taxonomy): Eukaryota > Metazoa > Mollusca > Bivalvia > Pectinida > Pectinidae > Chlamys > Chlamys rubida. Next base: position 5,614 of record JAUMHH010004250.1, read on the forward strand.
CCTAACACACATGATCTTATACTCCCTCCCTACACATATGATATTATACTCCCTCCCAACACACATAATCGTATACTCCCTCCAAACACACATAACAGTATACTCCCTCCCAACACAGATAACATTATACTCCCTCCCAACACATACATGTAAGCTAATACTCCCTCCCAACACACATAATCGTATACTACCTCCAAACACACATAACAGTATACTCCCACCCAACACAGATACCATTAAACTCCCTCCAAACACATAAGCTAATACTCCCTCCCAACACCCACAATAACATACTCCCTCCAAACACATAATCTTATACTCCCTCCCAACACACATAATCGTATACTCCCTCCCAACACACATAATATTATACTTCCTCCCATCACACATAATATTATACTTCCTCCCATCACACATAATCTCATATTTCCTCCCAACACACATAATCGTATACCCCCTCCCAACACACATAATCGTATACCCCCTCCCAACACACATAATATTATGCTCCCTCCTAACACACATAGTCTTAATCCAAAGGTCAGGACAAATAGAAAATATATAAAACACAGCGGCAGTACACATTCAGAAAATCGAAACTAAAAGATGTAAGAGAAAGACCGCAAAGAATTTTTTATCATAAATCGTTGTTGAAAACCAGATGATCCATTGGGACAACTGTTTCCTAAACATTGTAACACATCCTCAACATTTTAATCGAAACTCAATGTCGTCAAGGAAAAGGAAAGCCGGGTAAATTAATCTTAAACGCCCACTAGAAACGTAACTGAAACCAGAAGCATCAAAGGAGTGATTGTTTCCTTAACACAAGGAGCACCCGTCATGAGATACCTTGTGTCTACTCAAGGAATGGAGTTAGGTCACATATGTAAAAATATAATACATTCAAATCGGGGAATGACGACGATCTCGCAGTGGCAACATATCTGACAGGTATTAAAGCATATCCATATACACTTAAAATAGAAATATCTGAATACTTTCAGCTGGCTGATTTTTGCTCATGAGTTTTTACTGATAGGATATAGCCCAGCTATGAATTATTAATGAAACCTCGTAAAGTCCGTTCTCGCTCATCAATGAAGAAAATGGCTCTGTGACATTAGTTTATATATGAAATAATTGATCCATAATTAAAACATGTATATGATGTTGCTCAAAAGACAGGAAACCATTTTAATCAATGGTGGTCATTAAACACATACCAAGGTAATGTAGAGAAAAGGTTAGGCACTTATAACTCATGATAGACAAAGGAATACATACTATCACTCGTTGTATAACACGAATATTTTTCTATAATTCATTCAAACATAGATTTGTGTTTACTTTTCAGATTATACAGTAATAGATTGTCGACAGACATGTTTGCCCAAACAAATATTGAAAATATAAATGTAGGAGTGGATATATTTGTCATAAACGAATGTATTCGTCTGGTTGAAAGACAAACGCTCAATCCATGTTTGTGTGGACGTATGTGGGTGTTGAAAGAGGAGGCTATGCTGGTATGTGTGTGGATAATCCAATACAGTTGTTAAAGTATATAGGGGCTAGGTCTGTCTGTTTAATTAATCGGCTGTCGGGGCAGACCGACATTATTGATTTAACTTGTTACCATACTTAACTCATCGCTATATTTAAATTATCAGTTGTGATTCTGTACTAGTAGACTAGTCACTACGCGTGGGGAGCATAAACTGTATATATATAACCACATAGTAAAAGTAAGGGGGATGAATCTCAACATTATCTACATGAGTAATACACATTCATTAATGAGCCACATGGCTATTCAGAAAGTGGGACGCAGGAAGGGGAAATAACACTTTAAGCATTATTCACATAGTGTGACTATGTGGCTTTTAACCCTGAAGGATTAACGTATGTAGTGTATGAAATTTGAGTACAACTCATGCATTAACGTTTCATTGAAAACCCTGTACATATCCTATAGCTATGTATGGGTGTAAGATATTCCATCAGCCGCACTCTTTTCAAATAGGTTATTATTCTCTACAGTAGTGTAAAGGAATGTGGCAAATATCCACACAGACACACGCCGGTACGGGTAGAGCGGGACACAATAGTACACAGCTGATAAGAGTAAGGATAAAGATTATAAAACACAACCTACCTGTCGAACGTCAGCTTTGGGTTGGTCCTTGACCAGCTGAATTAGGTAATCCTATCGCCGGTTATAGTACATGTATGTTATTGCAAAAATTTGAGAGTTTGTCAAATGCACACCTGTTAAATGCACGCCTGTCAAAAACACAATTTCGAATACACTACACACCTGTGAAGAATTTAACCAAGTAACCACAGGATATAATATGTACACTTCCTTCAAATGTTATCAAGTATTACTGCAATCGTTATCTGAGTCTATGGTCACGCATGCCTTGAATTCCTGTCATGGCAGCACGTATTAACAATGAAAGGAGTCGACTGTCATCCTTTTCTCCAGCCCACCAGCCAGTTTATCCACCAACACAAACCTTCCCTGATATCCTCTCCTGATGCCTAACAGCTACAACAAACGTAACCAAGCGAGTCGGTTTCGACTATCCGATTCCCCTGATAAAATTGATTCACGCTCGTACACTCATTACGAGGACGAGTAGGTCTGCTGGTTGTAGGGAATATTGGGGAACATGGCCAGCTAACCAACAATTCAGAAGACCGTAGGCCATACACACTACTTAGTAACAGACTCAATATAACGTTTGATGTATAATGGGTATATAAATACTCCATCGGGAAACTCGGCATTAGCAGAACACAGCAAAATGATATGTGATGGCATTTGCAGGCGATGAACAGTTAAACATTCTTCTATTAGTGCTATCAACTTTTTGTCTCATTCACTCAAGTATTTAGACTAATTCCTATCTCAACACGTATCAACTATTTCCTGTTGTAGGGTTTAGGGGCGACGTGTGTGAATACCCACGCTGCTATATCATTGTTTGTAGAGACATACACTCTGTACCTCCTATGATCCTGTATGTAAATTTGATACCATTAAGCTGTCCATCATCTGATCAACAATGACTGTTCTAATATATTGTAATTAATAAAGCTTAACTTAGCTCTCATGGGCAATATATAGATACGAATAGCTTAACTTCTGTTATTAAACTATGCATTATTTGGTGTTTGCGTTAACTTAGCAGGGATGCTAACGTTTGGTATATACATGTATGTGGAAACGAATTGTCGATTTGTTAGATACAAGTATTACCGTGGATATTCTTTTAAATTTACGTATATATATGTGCATTGTTTTATCACTTGAATGCATACATACTGTAAGTAGTATCTACACATATAATATATATATATTGTTTTTGAAATTTGAAATTTATTAATTCTACATTCTCTATTATTCATATACTTACTGTATACTATTTTTACTAATATCAATTGTATGGTAACGTTTACGTATATTTATTGTAAGCTATCTTAATATATATGTATTGCCTTCTCTTTTCACGTTAATTTACTATATACTACATTTTTATAGAATATAATAATATGATTTTATTCTACTATCGACTACATTTTTATATAAATGTATTGCGTGCGATCTTCTTTATACATGTACTCATTTATTGAACGCGATCCTTTACATCTTGTATTTTTACATATTCTTTTGCATGCGAACTATTACATGCATATGCTTATTATAAGTGATGTTTTGTAAACATGTAGTACCTACTATCTTTGCCATACATTAATTATATAAGGAGGCAGGACCCGTTATCGGATCAGTACCAAAAAAAAAAAAACTTAATTTATTACAATAATATATCCTTATAATACATAGCTATGCATCATTTTTCGTCTAGAGATGACAGCTCAAGAGGACATATTTCAAATTCAGAAAGAATTGATTTTTCGTTACGCTGTTAAAATGGCGCGTGTGAGGTCTATGTATTGTTTTTCGGACTATAAGAATCCAAATTCCAAAATTCATCATAACATGCTACTTGCTGACATAGGAAATGTCCATATGAAGCGCAAAATATTGCAAAATTCAAGCTGTGATCCGTTTTGCATACTAACATTTGCAAAATCTGGAAACGCCAATTGATGACGTCAATGTGTTCTATAAATATCGCACGTGAGATCTGGGTGTTTTTTTCGTTGCGATGGTCCTCTGATAATAGAAATTAGAAACATGCTATGGATAGTGTGTCATCAACGCATCAACATCTTACAGATTCTACCTCAATATTTTAACATTAGAGTTCCATTGTTGGCTTTCGGTATAAGCTGCGAGCCTAACATGTAATGGATATTGCATGTCGACATCTATCATGAAAACCTTTCATAATCTACTCATGCAAATCGGCGTATGATTCGCAGAATCTACTAGTGCAAATCAATCAGGATTCTGCCAGAAGATTTTTAGAATCTACTCATGCAAATCTATCGGAAGATTTTCAGAATCTACTCATGCAAATCTATGAGAAGTTTTTTCAGAATCTACTCATATAAATCTCTCAGGGGATTTTCATAATATACACATGTAAATCTATTCAAGGGTTACCATAATATTTAATGTACTCATGCAAATCTATCAGATTATTTTCCCAAAATCCTACCATTGTAATCACAGGATACTGGTGCAATCTGTGCATGGTATTATATTCTACGATGCTTATTGATTTTTAAACCGGTTTTAGTGATGAGTTGTAATATTGCTTTATTTTTTATCAAGCAATTTCTGTAACCCCACCTATCAGCCACGCTTGTCGCCCACAGGTATTAGGGGAGGAAAGTAGGTCAGGGGATACAATGACAGCTTATTTTTGTCCTAGTTTTGCTATCATAACGAATGTGATGGAATTATAAAAGCATCGCTGAACATCAGCAGACGACACGTGTGAATAAAAACATATAGTGGAAAAAGTGATGAAACATTAACAAACAAGGAATTAATGTACATTTAGTAAGCAAACGCGTTGAGTTTTGAAACATACATCTTTATACACGTTTAATCCATCGCTTGTATATGTGCGCTATAAGAATAGTGGTTCGAATTCGGTGATCGTTTTAGCTGAGGAATTGTAGACCTATGAAGGAAAAATATTTGCGGCCAATCGTTAATTGTATGCTTCATGGAGCACACAATTACTGTGCAGGTGCCTGAACTTTTAAAGGTGCAACTTTGTCCCGTGTATATGCACGATAGGAAAATAGTCTGTTATGTGATATAAAGGTAGAAATCTGAGATAAGTTTAGAAATGGTACAGTACAGTTGTGGGATCGCACAACGTTACACGATGTGCGGTGTGCGCACGGTGTATGCACGATGTGTGCACGATGTGTGCACGATGTGCGAACGATGAAATTCTGGGCGCATATTTGTGCGGACGGTGGGCGAACGTTGTGCTATGACAATCTTGCTTGGGGTAAATTGAGAAATGGCTTAACATTATAAACGGTTTCGTGTTGAAACATTCTATCTATATTTTTGATTCAAAAATAGTGTTTTCGGTGTTTTTCAAACGACCCAAATCGGCACATGTAAAATAACACATATCGACACAGTCCCATGTACATTTTGTACAGGTAAACATAGAGACTTTGTACCTGTAGCTGGCTCGTAGTTTTCCTCACCCGAGGCACTTACGTAACTCGCAAAGGTGTGAAAATCCAGGTAAATGGGAGCTATAGACCGAAACGGATACAAATTTGAGGTTTCTCTTGTGAAACCAATTTCTATTATAAATACTTACCACAGTCATTATAATGCATATTCCAACCCTA
>JAUMHH010004261.1:0-11415 GCA_032359455.1 Chlamys rubida
GTGATAGTACATAATATCTCCTATATATACAGTGATAGTACATACTGTCTCCTATATATACAGTGGTAGTACATACTGTCTCCTATATATACAGTGGTAGTACATACTGTGTTCTATATAGACAGTGATAGTACATAATATCTCCTATATATACAGTGGTAGTACATACTGTCTCCTATATATACTGATGTAATGCATACTATCTCCTATATATACAGTGGTAGTACATACTGTCTCCTATTTTCATTTCATCAAATTATATTGACAAGATGTCATAGTCAATTGGATAGAATAACAGGCAAAGCCTATATTAATTACTCCGTCAAATGGCCAAAGTGGAATAAACAATGAGACATAATATTTTACACATGTTGGAAATGAAAAAATTAACACAAAATAATTCATATTAACACAAGTCTAAGGGGAAGTAACTCATGAAGGAAACATCTCACACACCTCATACACACTTACACACAAATACATTTATTTCAGCATATATATACACTATCATAGACAGATATTGGCAGACTTAGACCAAAAGTCCATATGCATATATTGCACAGGTCACTGCTACCTCCAACTGTTACAATTGAAAATAATAAATTCATTTAATACACATAGAGTGTAACAATTTACAATGTCAAAATCAGTACATGTAATAGTCAGTAGTCATGCTCAACTTGAATCTCCTGGATGTAATATAGAATCAGTATATTTTTGTTTTAACATGTACATATTGGCTTTAAGTCATATAATAATTAAAACGACGGGATTTTCCAATAAAAATATGCACATCATCAAGTATTCTTCGTCTATTTGTAAGCCCATCACAATCAGGACAGCCCTGGAGAAGAATGTTTATATCAATGTGATTGTGGTTGCCATAACTATTAAGAGAAGTGAACAAAGTAGTTCTTTGATTATAGATATCATGCATGTGATGCGTTTACTTAATGAAGGATGAAACAAAAGTAAGTTATGTTTTTTGTTAATATGGATTTACATACACGCCAGTGGGAGAAACACGTTTGAAATGTAAATCGGTGTTATTAAACAAAAGTTAAAGAAAAATTCGTCTGCAATGATTCAGCACCTTATATGATTTTGTTACAATATAGTTGGTAATTTAGCCAGACCTAACCTTAAGACTTACACGTGATGACGTAGTCTGTGCCGATATCCAACTGTACGCCACACATGGAGCCGAACGCCGCCGTGTGAAGATATATCACGTGTTTGCCCCCAATCCTTTCCAGTGCGGTCTGTAATGAAACGATCGTATTTTAGAGTAGAACACCATCAATATGGCTTCCTACGGAAACTTGATTCGCGGTTGCTTAAATCATTGAAAATTATTGTAATCAGTTAAAATGCCTACCTCAGTAATCCGCATTTTTTTCTCTCGTGAAATTGAATACTAATGATGTTTTATTCCTAATTGATATAAATCAGTGAACGTCTCTATCTTTACAAAGTTGTGACTTTCCAATTCTTTTCATGCATACCAACAAACATAGACGTACCTCCGTTGCTTGAATGACACTTGTGATCTCAAACGCATACAAAAATTGGTCATCAAATGGATCATCGCGTCGACGAGTCAATAATGTCTGATTCAGGACCGTGCCTCTCACAACTTGGATAACAAATTCACAGGAATTAAGTAACTGATCAATATCAATCATAAATAATCGAACTATGCATCATAAAAATCTGCAACGTGTTCCTTGTATCTTTGGAAAGTGACCATTTTAAATTGAAAAGTATACAATATGAAAGGCGAATACTTTTTAGTATCTTTTTGTGTTCATGAATAAATGATAATTTTAAACATAAAAACACTCATCAAAGATCTATCTAAAATTATGTGTATGCGACAAAAAAATTACCGACATAGAGAATAGAAAAATCATCACTTAAATCTATCCGAAAGATACTTTTAACAAGAAATTTAAAGCATCATAAAATATGCTTGATACATATTTTGTATCTAAAACTGGTAATACTCGCATGAAATTTCATCTCTTATGAGTGATTTTTCCATTTACCAAGATGAAACAATTTGTCTATGGAATATAGAAATCACATGCAATGTTTAAAAAGATATTTTTATCTGTCTAGAATTAAACTTACTTAGCTCAATATCTTCCTTGCAATATTGGTTGCGTAGGTTGCCATTCAGCCTGGAACACGAACAGGCTATACACTGCTCGATGCTTGTTATTGCTAAACACAGAACTATAATCCACGACATAACTAATCGGGTTGTAGTATGTTCCCTCCTGAAATAATACAAAAGGAAATATAACATCAGACATATTTCAATATGGAGTGTTCGCTATGTCTTCTTCAGATGAATATATCAACCATGTATATCAATCTTCATACTCTAGTGCATATACCTTACGTATTACTAATGAACTTACTTCAATAATTAACACTATGTTTGCGATGTGAGTGAGTGGAGAGGTAGTGGTAACAAGAATCGGTATTATATATACACCCTCTCAACCTACGTTATTGTGATCTAGTATATCCAATCAAATTATTTCTAAACAAGGAGGCAGGTTTTCAGAAGCAGCAGGTTGGCTCGTTTAGTGGATCCTGAAGGTCATATCAGTTCTATGATTATCAAGGGTGTTATTGTCGTATCATATTATCGATATAAACATTTTAAATGTAATAAATTACATATAATTATTCCTAATGGTTCATTTAAATTTCATTCATACTACTCCTATTCGAAATATAAATGTTTGAATAGTGAAAGCGGGAAACTTTATAGTGATATAACAAGGTGAACGTCAATCATAGGAGTTGACAAACTCGTTACATCTGCTCATAATTTCAACAAATCACCGAGATTTATTCTACGGGATCTATCTAGGTCTACTGGAAGTCCCTCGTTATCTCTTAAAAGCCATACACATGACCTTGTATTTGTATTAGCATGCCAACTTAACTGACGAGTTAATCACTTAAATCTATCCGAAAGATACATTGCTCGTTGTCGCCTGACCTTTTCAACACTACGCTTCAGAAGAATTTTTAAAATTTGCAAACATATTTTTTGGTAAGTTTTCATTTGAACTCATATACGCATTTAATAATTTCCCATGTAGTCTTTTATGAGATGGACGTACAACACACAGGTGATTCCACCCTTAAAATTTGGTAATAGGCACAAAAAGCAAAAAAATGAATCACACTGCATCTTACAGGTAACAAATTCATTTACGTTTCTCAAAAAAAATTAACCCTTTTAACGTTAAATTTCATTCCGTACATTTTGCAGTTGTGGCAGATTGTTAAACATTATATATTAAGGATATATTAAGGCACAGTATAAATAAAAGGGTCCGATTGTAGCATTAGCTTCAACCCGATATGTACAACAGTAATTATTACCATTCTCTATAAACATATCATCTATATATTTTCCAACTTATCAGAATTTGATGCACACAACATGTCCTTCTGTAACGATACGAGTTATGATGCAGAATCGATGTATTGATATTAAACATGTTTTAATTATATTTTTGTGTCGATTAGCTACCTTAAAAATGTAAAAACAAAATTCCACAAATAATATATTTTTGTACTATTTATACACTTATATTGGTATTGTTTGTATACTAATTTGAATTTGTTAGCTTGTTTTTGCTATTGACGTTCCCTATTTATCTAACATGACTAAAAGCTAAAACAAAACTTGAGTATATTTAATGGCGTTGTAGAAAACAAACTAAAGGTAAACAAAGCACGAGTTATTCACATTGACGCAAATATAGAAATATATTCATGTGCCAACCTCATTCGGAACACCTCGCCTATGCTCAGTTTCGTAGAAAATGACGAAAGGGTATTCCGAATGGTGCTAACCTGTGCTTGTAAGCAATCTAGGTACTACGGTTGGATAGACTATTCCAGCGCTGTAGGGTTTACATATGTGATTTGGTGTCCATTGTACAGCGTATTCGTAAATTTATGTACGCAATATACGGAGGCATTGTATAATTGCATGCATGACTTTTGACTAATATGGACCGTGGGAATATCCCGTGTTCAATAAAATACAGTAGACAATTGTTGTTTTATTAGTTTAAAAATATTTTATTGCCAAAAATTGCAATGGGTTAGGGTAAAATGTTACAAACCTTACTGATGCCCTTTCCCTCTTTCTCTATGTGGTGTAAATACATGTACATCAATGTTGATGATATGTATTTATAATACCACAACATCACGTTTCCAGTGTAATTCGCTGTTTGATGTTCACCAGGGCTTAGTTGTTGGAAGCCCGATACTCTTACGCATACTTAATGCAAATATTTTGAAATATAATATTATTGAGAAATTTCTCGATGTTTACGTATATTGATATGCTTCTAGTCTTTAGATGATAATAGGATTCCTCAACAAGTATTTTTTTTCTTGAATTTCAAACATTTTGGGGAAAGATACTAGTTAAAATGTCCGTGCTATTTTGCCATGAATCAATTTTGGACCTACAAACAAAGACACATAGTTTCAACATGTTTAGAGCAACAACTAGTTAACTTCAAAAATACATGTACTTATTAACTGCTTGGTTAGAGACACTGTCGGGTTCTGTATCGAAATATAAACATACACCCACACACACTCAAACACAAACACGCAAAAACACACACGCAAACAATCACATATCCTCTTATTACCCCAAATACCATCACCGCCACCATATTTATCCTATCACTGTCAAATTACCTTTGACGTGATTTAGTTTAAATCATATGGCAATAAAAAGATAATTGATAAATTGAAGTGAACTATACACTGCCATTTCCCGTGACATTTTCATCACTTAACTAATCACGTATATAATGTGGAAAGCATATAAATGTTTAAAATGCAAGTCGACTCGTGTATTTTACGTAGGCCAACGAAACAGTAACGTCAATATCGGTGAGTATGATATATCTTTAGAGATTCTTTAACAGGGAGTTATTGATATGTGGTGGTTATCGACAGGTACAATATTGTCAAAATCTAAATTGTTTGGCTGTATGAATTTGTTTTACTTTTATTTTCATTTTCATATAATCCAGCAAAATGTATTTCTTACGAGTATGTAGTTATAGAATGGTTTACGGTTTTGCATTTCTATTTCTATTCAGTGATTGAACAAATAATAAAGTTGTAGCTACAATATAATATGGTAAAAATAAATATAGAACGATAAACGTAAAAATATTTTATCTAATAATTACGGTAAAAATATTAATATGAATAATAACTTTAAAGGAATTATCGAAATACTGATTTCAGATTTTATACATGTATTTTAATCCTACATAGAAAAGGTTTCTGAAGATTTCTTAGATATGGGATGGATATTGCTCGCCCTGGTATTTGTGGCAGCTGTCAGTTTTGACCGCTGTGAAGGCTGTTCTTGCGCGGGACTCAACGACCTTGCGTTTCATTACTGTAACGACGAAACGGAGTTGAGTACGTGTCTATAATGACGTTTAATACTGCAGTCGACTTTAATTTCATGGTGTATTTGCCATAGTATTATTATTCCGGCATTGTAGTTTCGGTTTTAATGGTTTATTATTATGAGTAAACAACAGTATATATGTAATCAACATAACATCAGTATCGCCTACGTAGATATTTGTTACTTCACGAATACTAGAACCCGAATTCATAACACTGTTCTCGTGCTGACACTCATATTCTGTGCTCAAACCCAATTCCTTGTCTCTGTGATAAATTGATGATGAAACTCACATTTGTCAGTGATATGGTAGAAATTCGGAGAGACTTAAAGCCAAACCGTTCTCAATGTTTACACTTTACTGTTTTTATTGTGAAACCTAATTTAAGCAAGATACAAAAAAGTATGCTAGAGCACGGAATCCACGCTTGAGCACGAGTATATTTTCATGAGTACTGGCCCAGATTTATTTTATTGAGTGATGTAAAAAGGAAAAGTATAAATATATGATATCAAAGTTTCAGTCGGCCTTAAAACGTTGTGACATGTTTAGTACGTTTATTGTTTGGGTATAAAGTAAAATTTTAATATTACATATATCCGATGAATCTTATTGAAGTGATTAAATATATCATTTTTAAATATACTTACATTAATTCCGAAAGTGTATTACTATAAGAAGGCTACAAGATTATGACTAATGTAAAGTAAAAAGTATTACATATAATAAAATGATTTTTTGTGATACCACCAGGAACTAGCCCAAGACAGTACATTTACTTGTCATTCTCCATATCAAACATTTGAAGAACACCAATAGCAACGTTAGGGACGTAGAAACACTTATTCAAAATAATCAGTTTCAGTTTCATAACATATTACGGTGTGTATTGTACCTTCTTGCAAGCTCTACATCTAAAACTGCTCCGTGTCTCTGGTAACATTCTGTGTTATATACTATCTACTTCAGAATGTTGACGATGCTTGTGTTAACGGACAAATTTGCCAATGTTCAACATTCTGTTTACCAAAGACGTCTTCAGTGTAGAAACAAGTCTATCACATGTATACAATGCCAACCTTAATGTAGACAGAATTTTAATTGTTTCCCTTTATTTCCTTTTAAAAGCGATACTTGCCTGTAATTACTAAGAATACAACAACAGAATTTTCCCTCAGATTCATCTTTTTACTAGACACTTTAATATCGTCTTGGACGAAGATGTAATGATAAGTATTATATTATCCTAACGTTTATACTTTATTATCTGTCACTTTGTTTCCGTTAGTCCTTCGAGGTGTAGCCCTGAACGAAACACTAGATGATAGCGGAACTATCAAACCCTGGGATGACTTCAGGACTTATGCATTTTTGGTAACGGAAGTCGTCAAAGCTACAGGGGTAAGTTCATTACCTTACAGGTATAACCCTTCAACTCCCCTCTCAAAACTAACTCTCTCGTCTGCTAATATACAGAGTATTTAAAGTCAAAGTGGTTTCGAGCCGTTTCGTGATTCATGAAAGAAAATGAAAAGTATTTTTTGCAAATTGAATATACACAGAATGCTGATTAATTTGAAACACAGATGCTCATTAGTATTACCCGGAAGACAATTTTGTGAAAATAGGGAGGGTGCTTCCTATATAGTTTGCCGTGTGGTAGAAACACAAGATACCAAAAAGTTATATTTGTGAAAGCATTATCAATGGTAAATTCTTATTTTATCTTTTCTTAATGTAAATAATATAAAATTAACTACTCTAAGACTTGCAAGTTGCATTTTAATATCATTTTGTGATCTGAGTTAGAATGTCGTGGATGGATTCATTTGATTGAATTCAGAATTCCAGGAGATTAGTTGAAGGAAAGAACGTCATCAACATTACAGCGGGTACGGAAGAGTCCATGTGCGGTACCAGTTTAACTATTGGCGTGGAGTACGTTATTGTATGTGAGTACTCTAGAAAAAAATCATTAGCATTTTAAATATTAATAGTCTACTGGTTGATGCGAAAACAAAAGGTTCTTGTGGCATTATCGCTTAACCGTTTCTATCCGACCTATGCAAGAACATGTTTCCAATAATTTAAGAACACGGAGGATCTCTCATATTTCTTACTGATCCTCATGTGTAGACCTTTCTAGTCTTGAGGTACATCAAGCACGGAGCACTGAAACGGACACAGACTAGCAACTTAACGGAATATCTCCCAACCAATTCTCATTATAACATTAAAGAGTTTCATTGCGAGTGTTTTGTAATTACAGTTAGCACCCCACCCCCCTGAATTCTATTACGACAAACGAGACACTTATTTTGACTGATCCATTAACAGTGGGTCCTCTGAACTCCTCTCCACTGGACTCGATCGTTGTATCGCATCGAACTTGAAGTCCGCTTTCAAGCTATACAATTTTCCTGATTTTCACAGCTTTTATTTAGTCTATTCTTAAATGAATTGAAATATCCTGCGGTTAGCACCTCGACGGTAAATTATTCTAAATGTTCACCACTCTGACTGTAAAATAGTTCTTTCTTTAAGATATGAAAGTCTGTTATTGGTATATCTTAAATAAGTGGCCTCTGTTACTGGGTTTTTTCCGTGACATTGTTCCACATTTTGATGAACCTACTTGCTTCGATGTCGTACATTTCCTGTATTATCTTGAATGTTTCGATCATGTCCGCGCGGTGTCGGCTTTACGCTTGTGTAGGTAGATTCAGTTTTTTAGCCTTTCTTGGTAGGACAGATTTTATAATCCAGGAAGCTGTATGGTGGTTCTTCTTTGTACCCCTTCTATTTTGTATGTACATTGCTTGATATGGAGATCATTATGAACATGAAAAATCTAGATGTGTTCGTACTAGACTCTTATACAGTGCTTGAAGCTTCTTCTGATGACTGCAGACAATGCGGTTGCCTTTCTGATTTGTTACACATATATTTTTTATTTTTATTTTTTTTGTAACTTAGAATTTTATTTAGATTTTTCAAACACATACGCATGACAAATAATGAGATACAAGTCTGTAAATTATGACAGGAAAAGATGGGTAATTGTACAGAACACTCATCTTACAGATTTCATACTACTCTACTCACTACACATCATACATATAAACCTATTACACAGCCTTTGCCTGACTGACATTCATCATTAAACCATTCACCCATTTTGCCTGCACCCATTTGTACATACAAAATACTTATGGTTTGTTACACATATAATTATGATGCTCGAATTCGAGTTCGTTGTCAATAATGACTCCAATGTCTTTTTTGGTGTCTGTTTCATAACGCTCCTTTTCTGTATTTCTTTTCAGAAATGATTTATAATGAATAAATCTATGACATACATTTGTTTTCAATATAAAGCAACATTTGTTGGTAGTTGTATTAGAATCCTTTTTGAGGATGTGCACCGTCTAATTCATTCATTTTAAATGTTTTTATAGACAGTGTGAAAAAACTGGTCAGTAGAAGTAGATGGTTATGTCGTATTACCTGTATATAAACAAAGATAATGTCCACTTTGTTTTGGTTTTTTGCTGTTACCGGAAAACCACGAAAACAGTATCAACAAAATATGCGTTTCCTAGTAATGATATTGATAGTGAAATAGACGTATCAATAACCTTGCAGCTGAAATGTACTTTATTTCATACTTATTTTTTTTTATCTCATCCATATGTTTAGTGCACGAGTCCTTATGGATTTCCTTGTGCGACTGGGTAGAGCCTTATGATGAGCTGCAACTCTGGGATCGAGAAGTGGTTGACGATGAACACTTCAGCTGCATTATGAGAAGTATGTTACAGAAATAGAAAATCAATTTTCCTTTGATCTATTCATTCTATTGATTTTATTTAAACTTCAAACATTCATTCTATTGACGTTTTTGAAAGTTTTATCATTAATATATCTCAAGTTCACGTTTAAATTACTGTCCTAATTAGTTCGGTGATTTTTTACATATTATTTAAAGCAAATGTAACGTCTTAAACATATAAAAAAAAAAAGGCAATGGCATAATCTCTAGGAAATTCATTTTTTAGAATATTTAACATACATGTATCTGCATTATATAACAGCTAATAATTACCCACACCAGTTTTCATGATTCGCAATTCATTAATTATATTTGCCTTTTTTGTTTGCAGACTGCATTCCTGTGGGAGGTATGTAGAAAACCTTTATATACAGGCTATTTTCAATGGAAGTTATGTACAAACTCTGTATCTACTGACCGTGTGTTCTATGGGAAGTATGTATTTACACACTTTTATAAACAGACTCTTTTTGTTTCGGAAGTATGCTCAATCTTTTTTTATATACCGGGTTTTTTTCTATAAGAAGTATGTACAAACGTTTCTTTACTGTTTTTCTATGGAAAGAATGTATTAACAAACCTCTTATGTACAGACTGTTTTTCTATGGGAAGTATGTACAAATTTTTATATTCTGTTTTTCTATGGGAAAAATGTCTTTACAAACTTTTATATACAGACTGTTTTTCTATGGGAAGAATGTATTACAAACTTGTAAACAGACTGTTTTTAGGGAAGTATATACAAACTTCCATATTCTGTTTTTCTTTTTGAAGTATGAATTTATAAACTTTTTATATACAGGCTGTTTTTTCTTTGGAAGTATGTATTTACAAACTTCATATAAAGACTGTTTTTCTATGGGAACTTTGTATACACAAACTTTTATATACAGACTGTTTTTCTATAGGAAGTTTGTATACACAAACTTTTATACACAAACTTCTTTTCTATGAAAGGTATGTACAAACTTAATGATTTATATAGGTTTTATTTCTGTAAGAAATATGTACAAACTTTTTATACACAGACTATTTATTTATGAGAAGTACGTGTTTCTATGAGTGGTAGTACAGTGTATATACAAGTCTTCCATAAAAATGACGTCGCTTCATCTATCAGAGTAGGGAATTAGGCATCTAACAATTATAATATAGAACTTATATCAGATATGCAGATTAACACATAAAGAGTCTAAGTAATTTCCAATGCAATTGTCAGTGAGCAGTTCACGTAGCCATTTTATTTTAAATGTTAATGATTTTTAATATTCATTCAACCCTTGACTTTAATTTTATTCATTTTTTTTTCAAAGACATAATCGACTTGAACATATAAAAATCCCACCATAATAAAGTTAATTCTTCTTCCGACATAACTCATCTTTATTTATTTATGAGATAATAAATAAAGTAAAATTGTTAACTTATTACATGAACATTTTTGTAATCTCCAGATATGGAGCTGATGTGCTGTAATGAGAGTAAGTAATAAATTTAATTAAAAAATATATTTAATGTCATATTAATATTGTTATGTATTATAAACTTTATGGAAACATTTCTTTTAATGTATATTGATGTTGAAACTTCATGTTCACTATATTGGAGCCTAGGGAACATAACAGGAGAATCACATAATGGAAGCAACTAACTAACTATCATAATGTATACAGTTAATTAGAAAATAAATAACCCATGCCGCCAATAACTTCCGTTTGTTTTTACAATAAAATATGCCTTTTTACCCTTTACCTACAGACCGAAGAGGCACAGTGACCTGTACCAGATACCAAGGTATATATCATTTCCGAAAAAACTCAACTGTCAATACCAGTTCTAATTTGTAAAAGAATACTTTTAGTATATGGGATAATTTATTGTATATATTTATAAATATATATATGGGTCAAAGAAGTAATATAGACGGTAAAATCCCATATAACAATGGGATCCTAATGGAGGTATGTCCGTAGGATACGTAGCGTTCCTTGTCCGCGATGCTCTCAGCTTAATTGCTGCATTCGGCTGTCTTTAGCCGAGGGGACTATTGGTTTTATATAATAGCTATATTCTCAATTATCATATATCAGTTCTATC
>JAUMHH010004272.1:0-11414 GCA_032359455.1 Chlamys rubida
GTAACTTTAGTAGACTCTACCATGCATTGATCTGGATGAGTCCATTATGGTCTACAGTGGTGAAAGGGTTAAAGACTTTGTTTATGTTACTGGTAAGACTGCAAACGGGGAAAAATTGTAAAGTACCATCTTAGCACATGATTTAATGACAAAAGACTGCGCAAATATTAAAACGTCATATACATATAATAGCGTTTTAACATTAAAACAAATGCCTATAATCATCGTTACATGTGATCATTTAAGTTCAGCATAATGTAAAGTGACTTACCAGTATTGAATCGTATACCATCACTGGAAGTCGTGTGCGGTAAGCCTTTCTGTCGTCTCCATCTGGGTCACTCACGTCATAGAACTGCTGCAGAATAACGACGATAAAGTGTAAAATGTCAACTCCAATGCCAGCTTATTTCCGACGGTTCACTTTTCCAGACACCTAGTTTACAATAATATAGTCCACTGATGACGAACCATGTACTTAGTGTAGGAAGATACACGATGTACTGACGGAGTGTACCCTGACATGTGATAAAGAGGTCATGTTTCAGTAACACACCATTCCCTGCTGATACGATGCCATGTGATTTACACCGCTGATGTCCACCGCTTAGTTGTCGTTATTTCATGTTTATTTAAAGTAAGGTCGAAAGATAGGTACTGTCTTATATCAAGTACAATGTTACGTTAAGATAATAAAAAATAATTGATAGTGAATAAAGATAATTGGCATCATTTGACTGAAAGGGTATATTTGTATATGTATATATATATATATATGTGTGCGTATAAGGAAAAAAGTAATTTCTCCCACCTATATAGGTTTCCTCAGTCCCGACTCATTGGATAAACCTGTATGGAATGAGTACACATGTTTGGTTACCCCTACTCGGTAACACCCTGGACGTTATTTCGTTGGTCAATATTCTAATTATGACGTCAAGTAAATATGCCTTGCGACGTCATCTCCTATTGTGACGTCATAGAACCTACAATTGCTTCCCAGATCGACAACAAGAATAATATATTCCCAAGAGAAACATGGTTTTCTAGACATTATATCTGATCGTTGTTGGAGAATTAAACTGTCAACCTCGTGTTTTTATACAGTTTGAAAATAGTCTTACTCGAGTAAGATAAAAACGATAACCAACCTCCCCTCCTCTCATTGGGGAACCTCTATATCCCCGGTGCGGATGATATAATTTGTGACCCCCCCCCCCGAGGCAATGCAGTTTGTAGCTATCTATATTTATAATGACATTTTAGTTGTACTCATAAGACCTTCATGTATGTTTAGTGAAGTATCTGCATTGAAATGTCATCTGACTGACCGATAAAGACACGAGATAACATAAATAGGTATGACACCAACATGAAACAATCATACCACAGCCCTCCAACCCCCAAACAGTAGAAATAGCAGCTACACAACTACAATATCCATAAACAACAACAACAACAAAAATACCCGGCATTATTTACTAGAAATATAAGTTTAATAATTTGGTACAGCCAAAAGCTGTATTTCTAAGGTTATTAAGTGTTTAAACCACACATTTCCCTATTCTTCACATTTCCCTATTCTTCACATTTCCCTATTCTTCACATTTCCCTATTCTTCACATTTCCCTATTCTTCTTTGTTTGGAACTCCTGAGACATGGCCATGTGTTCAGGTTATTTATTTATTTTCCTGTATGGCTTCTTTGTCGTTCAATGTTTCTAAAGGGTATTTCCTTGCTTTGTATTTCT
Source organism: Chlamys rubida (assembly GCA_032359455.1). Taxonomy (NCBI): domain Eukaryota; kingdom Metazoa; phylum Mollusca; class Bivalvia; order Pectinida; family Pectinidae; genus Chlamys; species Chlamys rubida. Next base: position 1,752 of record JAUMHH010004272.1, read on the forward strand.
GTTGGATATGTCATTGCCACAAGTTGTATTCCTTACTAGTAACGTCTTAATGATTTCAATGCTGTAAAACTGTTCATAACGCTATTTGAGGTTTTTTCAGACTAAGAGGACCAAACTCTAGTCTGCGAAAACAGATATAATAATACTTACAATAGCTTTATTCAAAGTAAGGCAGTCATATTTTTCTTAAATAGTCAGCATATTTGATGCTTAAAGTATATCCCACTATTTAATTTTTTAAGATTATGAACGACATTTTACTGAGTGAGTACAGCACGGAGAAGTCGAATATAAATCACATTTGAAGATAATCCTCTGTCTAGGACTACTTCCTCTGTCTAGGACTACTTTAAATTGCACACAACGTCAACAGCAACACCGTACCAGGAGAATCACTAGTTGTTGTTTTGTAATCGTAAACAAGGAAACTCTGGCTTAATTAAAAAATAATGACAAATGAAAAAAAGCTTGTATAAACTGATTGGATGTTCCGTTTATATCTTGACATCTCTAAATTATGACACAACATGGAGAATACAAATCAGGATTAACATAATAAGCAATATACTGTGATTCTGAACATACTTAAACCTCTTTAAACAGCTTTACCAGGATTCCAAAAAGTGTATTGGATTTTCTTTCAGCATCGGTTCGTTCTAGTTTATAACCTTATGTATGCCGATTGCATCAATATATATGTATCTTTTAACTAGCACATGTATTTTACTAGCAAGATTACCCTGTTTATTTATATATTGATTGCGTAAATATGTTATTTTATCTAACACATGTATTTTACTAACAAGAGGACCATGTGGAAGATTAGCCTTTGGCTAAACATGTATTTTATCCTCAATAGATAAAGTTTATTATTATTATTATTATAACTAGCAAAAATACAGTGCAGATTTGTTGAAACCCCTCACATGACATAAGGCCAAAGCGAGTGTAATCGACCATACCGATAACACGTGATGAGATCTGTTTTTCTCGAAATTGATAAGTTACATGGTCAATAGAATACTACTATGAGGTTGGTGCATTTGTATTACTGGTGTAAAATTTGAACTGTTATTACGTTCAATTAAAAAATCATTGCTTTCGAACTGCTGCGTTTGTTGGTCATTTTTTATCACGTTCATCTTAAAGGACAATTTCGTTACTCTTCAAAAGGACTGTTTATGTATGTGTTCTAAATAATTCCTGGTTAAGTTATAAAATTGAAACGAACATTGTGACGTTTTCATCGGACTATAAAATTCATGTGTTCATATATACTGTATTATATAATTGTAAACTGAACCCTGCAATTGATGTAGTAGTGTTAAATGATAGCAAAATTCACTGCTTCGTGTTGAATTATTTTAACTGATATTAACGAAAGACAAGAATACATCCAGAATGTAACAATCATGACTATTTTCATACTGGGAAATAATGAACAAAGTGATATGTTTTCACGCTTAAGTAATTCTTATTTTCATATTAAAAAGACGATCAGTTTACTTGGAAGAATCCTACATTACCCATTGTCATTTATTGAAACGTGAAGTCCAGCCTCAATGCATAGAGTGTCAGGAACCATTTCTTTAATAACATTAAATGTCTTAAATCTCTTTTCGAAAACGTTACTGTCTCTTCAATTTTAGGCTGACAGCTGTTGGTCTTTCTAATAAAAGTTTAGTCACCATAGTCACTTTCACTAATCAATTTGACGTTTGTCTTTCACCTTTAAGTTTGATTTGATATTTTTATTTAGCATTGGGGTTTTTGTCGACCATTGATTGGCACTAATGACCTATCCTGTGTTGATGGGCCGTTAAGCATTGGTAATAATAATAATAAAAATACTTGGAAGAAAGTTATTGTTTATTTCTCGTTACACATTCAGGAACAATCGTAATTCTAGTATGATATGGTAGTCGAGTGGCGCAGTGGATAGTGCACTTGCCTTTCACCAAGGCGGCCGGGGTTTGATTCCCCGATCGGACGTGAACAGGTATTGGGTCACCTGCCCGACAAGGTGAGTTTTCTCCTGGTACTCCAGTTTCCTCCCACAATTAGACCTCCCAGCGCGCTAATATCCGGGTCAACAAGAGTGATTAATATAAGTTGTAAAAACTTTATTCATAATTGTTAAAAAAATAAATAAAATGTATTTTTGATATAATCTCCGCATAAGAAAGGCGATATTATGACTGCATATCACAGATAGGTGAGTACCAGTCCTGATTTTAAATTCAATTGATTTGCTGCACTCAAATTAGAATATTCCACAAATGAATAAAACTTACAAAAACAAATAATACTGGTAAATAGGAAATAGAAATAGTACATACGTATAGACCCACTATATTAATCTATGATCTCGGAAACCTACATAATTTTAATGTTACTGAATGGTTGGTGCTACTGGTTGAACAGAAAACATTTACGGAACAACAGGCCATATATTAGTTAATAAGTTCTCATGCATTAACCTAAGTTATCTCAAGTTTATCAACGATATCTTGTGACGTAACAAAAACCGTAACATTAAGGCACCGGACAAATACTCTATATATGTCTCGGCTTATTATTTATATGTGTATAATATATGAATGAGATAATATGGAACTTTAGACGGACATTCTAACTTGAACTGAGCACTAAATCTCGATTTAAGAACAAGATAAATACGGGGTTTGACTTCGTCCAGATTTTTATGGACGTTCATGATATTTTTCTCTGTCAGTCTTCGTTGAAAAATAAGACGTATCGCAACCTCATGTACATGGCATATATCTGATTCGAAAAAAGATACCGTAAATATAGGAATGCACACCAAGAGCGCATAAAACTAACAGGATGAGGTACTATGGACATGGAAACTCATACATTTTGGATTGTCTAGAATTTATCAAGATAAGTTACCATATCAAGACGATATAAAATCAAAAAGAAAAGATGACATGGATAGAATAACTCGTACAAACATACACGGTAGAACGGGGTCACGTTCGGATAACAAGTAAACAGAAATAAAGAATTGTGACAAGAACATGAGACAACATTAAAGTTGGTTAAAGGAGAATTAAGTCTAGATTAAACATTAACAGGGACCCTGTATACTTACAGTAATAGACTTGTGGTTAGAAACGGAAGACCGGCAAATACCAGGATAACGAAACCACGCATGGTACCAACAGTAGCTATGTAGATGGCCGACGCTCCTAAATTTGTTCCCATATATGAAGCTATCTTAACTACGGCTGTACCCGCAAACAGAGCCCCTAAAATGTACATAATATGTCACCTACAAGGATAAAAATAGGATACCTACAAAGATATATAATAGGATACTAACAATGATAAATAATAGGAAGCCTGCAATAGTAAAAATTGATATGCCTACCATGGTAAATCATATGTCACCTACAATGGTAAATAATATGAGACCTACAATGGTAAATATTATGAGACCTACAATGGCAAATAGTATGAGACCTACATTGTTAAATAATATGAGACCTACAATGGTAAATAATATGAGACCTACAATGGTAAATAATATGAGACCTACAATGGTAAATAGTATGAGACCTACATTGTTAAATAATAGGATACATACAATGGTAAATAATATGATACCTATATTGTTAAATAATATGATACATACAATGGTAAATATTATGAGACCTACATTGAAAAGATTAATCAAAGTAGTAGTAAAACTGAGTAGGAGATATCAAAGTGGGAGATTCATGGGATCAGCGTTAAATCTACATGTGAGGTACAGTAGCTAAGCGTTCAATCCAAGTGTGAGGTACAGTAGCTAAGTGTCCAATTTAAGTATGAGATACAGTAGCTTAGCGTTCAATTTAAGTATGAGATACAGTAGCTTAGCGTTCAATCCAAGTGTGAGGTACATTAGCTTAGCATTTAACATTAAAGGATGTACTCTTCTGAGGTTTAAATCACGTTCAAGTCTCATTTTGATCTCGTGTAACAGGTTTTTGTAATATTTAACAAATTGTAATCAATTCAAATAACAAACACGCATCTGAAAAATGTGTCAAAAAAGTAGATGCATGTTTTTTTTTTTTAACAGAACTTTTAAAAAAATGACCAATTCGGCGGCTATTTTGAAAATGTATTTTTCTTGCACTTCACGAAAGGCCAAACTTTCACCTTTATTGACACTAGATTGATCACTTAAATCGTCATTGTGCCGCCATTTTTAATTGTAACAAGTCCGTTTTTGCTGAACAATTTTACAATGTTCAATATAATGAAAATAATATGCAACAAAGTTGAAAATTATACATTATTTGTATATTTTTTTTACATATTTAGTGTAACTGAAGCACTTTTGATTTTTGACCCCAAAAAAGGTAAAAACAATTAACACAAATAATAATTACACTAAAAAAAGCACTCGGACCCCCAATTTGTATGGCTTTTTTAGTAAGGGAAACATAGTTTCTTTTGATTCAAAATGTAAAAAAAAGTTAAATTGCTTTTCTTAGTTAAAAGAATCAGATTAAGAAATTTTACTTCCATAATTTAAAAGAAAATATTATTTTAATCATAATAGTAGTGTCCAATGCTGATGATGAACGATGTACCTGAGTGTAGAGAGACATTGACTATTGTACCCGGACATGTGATAAAGAGGTCATTTTTGGTGGATGTCTAACACAGGCACCTCTGTGTGTCAATTCCCTACTGATACGAGGCCAGGCGATGTACACCCGCTAGCTATCGTTGTGTTACATGTTTTTAAAATCAAGTTAGAATCATATCATATCAGATACAATTTTATATTGGTAGTAGACTCTGCTGGTGGATTTCTTAGTTTGCCGTTACTTTAATGGCCTCAGCTGCCTGTGTTGAGAGGTGGCACAGTTAATAATAAAAACACTTTCCTCATTATTAATTTGAAATTAGTCAGTTCTCCTCTCGTGTTATTTAGGGGTTTTACGTACTTTCTAATCTGTTTCAATTGTAGTTTGGTCCAATTTGGATTCTCATTACCGATCAACCCTTAATATCACCGAGGAGTTCTACAAGAATGAAACAGCTGCATGGTGTAGTGTACCTTTTCATTAGGTACAATATCCTGCGTGTGTTCATCATTGACATGAGAAATAATTATGTTGCTAATAGTTTTTTTTAATTCACTATGAATAAATACTGATTAAGCATGTCATATGTGTTGTATCATGTCATGTAAAAAAAAATGAAAATGAATAAAAAAAAAAAAAGAAGAGAGAAATAATTATTATAATGAATAAAACTGATTATCAGCCTTAAACTAACTCAGGAGGTATACATATGTGTATATTAATAGTTCAGTCGTCAGGCAGCTGCAAGGCAGAAAGTTTATGGTGCACACTTTCTGCCTCACACTGTCTACTGTCGCAGTAAAGAAAATTAAAACCAGAAAGACCATCAGGTTTGGGTGATAGTGCTAAACTTATCTTTTGGAATATCTGTCGTATAATCATTCACTGCTTATCCTTCAGGTCTACTACTATCATGTATCAACCTGACACCCCCATCAGGCTTCGGTATATCCCCCTAATGGGCTAATGACATTTGATGGACAGCAAACTTCAACATAGTTCCCATTCTCAACCTCAGTCAAGATTTGCTCAGTTGCTTTCTTATACAGTGGACTAGAGGGTCTTGCAGATTGATGTTTTTTTTAAAAAGCAGGGGTAGGATTTGATGACGGATCAATGATGTCAAAACCATTTTTAATTCCATTCAGGATATAATTCTATAATTCTTGTCTATATCACTATGTAGCTCTTGTTCCCAGGCTATCAAGTTCAAACCAGGTGAGAGTTTTACTTTATTTAGTTTTTTGAAGAATGGTTACCCCTTGCGTGTGCAGCAAAACAGCCTGTCACAGAACAGACAGGTTCATATTGACAAGACTGATTTTGACAACCAACTTTTAAATTGAATTTTTTGCAAATCTCTTTTCCCTGGGAGTGAAATTAGCAAATTTCTGCTGTATTGAAGGGCTGTTTTGCAGACTGAGAAGACTGAAATGGTCTGAGACGCAAGAATTCATCTGATAGATGGGACACAGCAGTTCCCCATCGAAACTTGTGCACATGTTGAAGACGCCTGTACTCTCTGTCATATAGAAAAAACAGACACACACTATATCATGTGATGATATTAGACGATAAATTCTTGATGTGTGTGACAGATAGTCAAACACATGTTCTGTGGATAAAATGCCATCGTGTACGAGTTTGTGCAATATTGCCAAATTAGCATTGGACCACTGTGTTAAGGAAACATTTTCAAGTTTTGGCTTATGTTGTCCGGACTTGTACACAAATTGAAAATCTTCATTTTCTGTTACGTCTTTCTCACCCTGCAAACCTCAATTAACAAAGTCAGTGATGTCTAAATACCCACTATCACGAACCTGAGCGAGAGGTTTTAAATGGACCTGACGGTCTTGCCATGAATACCCACCTTGCAACATATCCGCAGGACCTCCTGGTACTCCACATCGTGACTCAGACTGAGATTGTCCTCGCTGAAGGTTTGACAACACCTCCCTGACGAGGATATCTTGTTCCTGGGAGGGTTCAGTTCCACTTGTAGTGGGGACAGGTTCATCTGCTCCTCTCTGTTGGTTCCTGGACCTGGTATCCGCAACAGTTGCATCTTCTGGAGATGAAAGGAAGGTTTGTTTCACTGCCTTCACTATAAGGTTCACCTGGCCTACTGCAAGTTTTGATTTTGTTAGATCTTCTGGGGCTAAATAGGAGAGTGCTTCCATATACTGGAAGCCAAGGCTGAATAACACACTTAGTGATTCCATGGTTATCTTCTGTTGTGCTGCCCATGTTTCCACTTTCTTGTTTTCCGCCTCCATCGATTCCATGATTATTGCAGTACCCACAAAGGACGATGGTGTTTAAATAATGTCCATAATTATTTTGTGTGTTTTTGTGATTTTCTTTTCACAAAAGAAACAACCGTCACAGAATGCAAAGCTGTCAAGGCTAATACAAAACATGGCATGGGGGGGGGGGGGTTCAAATATTCAATTCATATTTTTTCTCAAAGAAAGTCAATTTTTTGTCACATAATTATATTTAATGATGTTGTACTAACAAAACCTTCAGAAGTATGTATAGTAAAGTATCAGCATTGAACTGCCATTTCACTGACCGACAAAAACACTACAAGATAACGCATATACATATTGCTATCAACTTGGTAGATACTGTATTATCCCTCAACCCCTAATAACAGCTTAGACAACAGGGACAACACCACACTACTACAACGTTATGTTATATATGTCCTAAATGGATGAAATGTCTATATGTGCAGTAAATGTGGGGGATGACCCTCTTTGGCTTTCATCATCGTAATGAATTTTTAATGTGCTGCCTTACCTGTGTTTTTTTTATTACTATATAAATGTTGTAAAATATCACAAGTGTATTCCTCACTGATCAAGTATAAATGATATCTATGATTACTTTGACCCACCGTATGTATGTCCTGATAACGCTGTTTTTAATTTTATCAGTTATCTGTACTAAATTATCTGTGAAAACGAAATAGAAACTATCTTAAAAGCAAACAAGACATATCTTCAAAAGATAGTCAGCATAGTTTCATGCTTAAAGTAATTAGAGTCCCCTTGATTTTCTTAAGACAATGAACGACGAATATTTTACTTAATTTCTTATGATAACTACACAGTCATGTGGATAAAATTCGCATTTGAAAACAATCCTTTATCTTCGACTTCTTAATAATGAACACGACGTCAATACTAATAAGTTACCACGAGAAGCACTGGTTTTGTTTGTAATCGTAAACAGAGAAATTCAAGATGAATGATAAAAACCCCTTATATAAAAACTGATTGAATGTTCCATTAAAAGTTAAGAAATCAAGAAAAAGAATTATGTTGGTGTTGTTTTAGCTATTGAAGGTAATGGTCATTAAATGCAAATTTCTCATGACCAACACTTCACTGTTTATGTCCTATGTAGACATATAACGTGACGAATTCTACTGGAATTTCCAACTGTTCCTGACACAATGAAATGTTAACTCAACACGAAAACATACAGACTTAACGTAGGAACCAAGATAGTGTAACTCTTAAATACTTTCTCCTAAATTAGCTACATCATGATGTTAGAGTAAATGTTTCATTTTCTTCAGGATCGGTTCGTTTGAATAGGTTCTAATTAGAACTACCTGGCAATGTTTAGCCAATCAAAACACAGTACAGATAGGACGGAAATGCACTACATAGCATTGACAGTGACATACATAGTGCTACAGGATATTACATGTCAGGTTTATGCACATATTCAATACGTACTTTTTGAGGATAATTATGTCATTTTTTTTATGTATGTCTTTCGGAACACTTTAGATATCGAGTTTTATTCGTTTGACTGATAGCACCACTGATGAGTCCCGAATGGACGAAATAGCTAATTGATGCAGTAAAATGTTTTCTTTGTTTGACTTCCTGTACCAACTTTTTTATTCAGGTTTTCACATCACATACACATGACATAAACAGCATATAAACTATTCCATACACACAATACTAAGCTGAATACTTCCTACAGAGCAAATTCAGCATACACACCACTTGCATTCTACATTGTATGTGAGTGTAACATAAAAAGTATACGCTGCCTTACAGAAAACACACCATACCAGCATTTGGTATGCACCACTGATGTGTATAGTAAACACATCATCCATAGAATGCATAATAATATACGCCCAAGTAGTAGATCCGTTACATGCACCATTTACAGTCATACAGGATATCCTTTTTTTTAAGTACTCAGTATTAGCTCAATTTGCCTATCATATGATTGTTTGGTAGAAAGTATAAAATATTTCATAATACTACTGCAGTAAATCGTGACTTTTACAATATTTTATATACAAAAATTAGTATACGTGCGATTGTTATTTAGCATACTTATTAACATATTCAATTCTTATTTTTCATGTCTGAATATTTGGTGCTTAGAAACGAGCCATTTCATCATCGTACTTTATATATATATATAGTAGATGATAAATAAACAAGTCCTTGCGACGGAAAATATAGAATAGAATAATAAATCTGTCAGATCTACCGCTAGGCTTAAATGGCAGGAAGGCCTAGCGGTAGATCTGACAGATTTGTTATTTTATTCTATACATATATTTCTACTATTGCGTTGTATTTTTCATTCAAATCTCTTTCTCACTAACATTAATAAATCACCGTATAGCCTTCTTACTCCCTAGTGATTATTTTATGTCACAAGGCGGCTGACTCTCATTGAGGACCGTTACTGTACCGTAACATGAAATACCAGTATAAAGCACCTATTGTACCTAAAGTTGGTAATGCATTACTATTTTACTAGTTTTTAAAACATTTAAGCTGTATGAAACATTTTATAGATTTCAATTATACTTTTGATCGGCAAGTTATCATGAAACGTTTCATATTAGTTTTCAACGCATTAAGGTTCAACAAGCCCCCTAAAAGATGCTGTAGTCACATAAACTTCAACCCCCTGATAAGTCATGCTCAAAGACCTCGATTACAAATAGGAACTTATATGTGTTACTTGTATATATTGAACTTGTACGTTGGCTATACAAAGT
>JAUMHH010004294.1:0-11414 GCA_032359455.1 Chlamys rubida
TTGTTCACAGACAGGTACTACTTGTTGTACCTTTGTTCACAGACAGGTACTACTTGTTGTACCTTTGTTCACAGACAAGTACTACTTTGTGTACTTTTGTTCACAGACAAGTGCTACGGTACTCTATCGCACGTGTACTGACATGTTCTTTAACTTGGATGCATTGTTAAATGGAATCACAGGATTGACAAGAAAATGTAACCTAAATATTACGTACAACTGATTTTAGCGTTGGATAATCGAGTTCCAACAGCGGGGAAGGAAATTGGGAACAAAAACCTAGCAATAATCTGTTTCATCCATAATTCTTGCCAACTCAGCCGCTATTTTTTAGTCCAAAGTTCGGTTGATTGTCCATTCTTCCATACTAGTTAAAATAACTATTTTCGCGTTTCAAATCCAACAGTATTGGAAAATTCTGGTCTTTTTCTGGTAGGAGTTTATATTTGATATTGAACTTTTAATGTTAAGCTGTAGGCACTGAACATGATTTGTTTGGTTGTACATGGTTAACATTCTATCAACAACTAAGGTCATTCAATGATGTGCCTTCGTGTGTGTTGTGTATGCCTGCATGTGTGTTGTGTATGCAGGCATGTGTGTTTGGTAAGTGAGCTAGAGGCGGTATGTTGGTGAATTTGTCTTCTTGCGATAGCGCAGATTTGATGCCGACTTTATAGTGCAATCCCATTGAAATACCATGCCGGAGGCACTAAGCACAGCATTCCACCCGGTCACATTATACTGACAACGGGTGAACCAGTTGTTGCCATTACCCAAAAATGCTGAACGTTAAGCAGGTAATTACATCTATCATTTTTTACAATTTGGTATGTACTAGCATGACGACAGAACCCACTGCTTTCCGCTCCTCGGCGATCGTTCAACATTGAAACCAAATGTGAGGTGTTGCCAAACAAGGCTCTAGAAACACTGATAATAAAAGCGGTTCATGTTATAGTAATCACGTAGTAGTCAGTCGTTAAAAGCAGCTATTTAAACTTTGAATGATAATACAAGGCTATATCAGAAAATTGATAACATAGAGGTGTTTGTGTTCATAAATCTTACCATGTAATAAGTTCGTCAATCAACATAAATAAACCATTTTTGATCTCGAAACTTTTGTTTTTGTTATAATCACTTACATATTTATCAATATTATGCAGCAGATATTAGGAACCTTGTCAGAAAATGAAAAAACAACTCAATCTTATATGATCTAGTGTCATATAAACACAGGAATTTCACAAATAAAAAACAATGATTATACAAAATAAATCAAAACGAATAACGGAACGTTCTGTCGTGTGCCACAACGACACAATTGGCACTGATCCATACTCATATACAGCTGTGATCCTTACAGCAAGCGTGTGCCACAACGACAACATTGGCACTGATCCATACCCATATACAGCTGTGATCCTTACAGCAACCGTGTGCCACAACGACAACATTGGCACTGATCCATACTCATATACAGCTGTGATCCTTACAGCAAGCGTGTGTCACAACGACAACATTGGCACTGTGCCATACTCATATACAGCTGTGATCTTTACAGCAAGCGTGTGTCACAACGACAACATTGGCACTGATCCATACTCACATACAGCTGTGATCCTTACAGCAACGCCTGCTGTACAGACAGTGCCATGTCATTGTGACGTTTTCACAGGCGTTTGTGACTTGGTTTGGGTTCCACGTATTCGCCACTTCACCGGTCATGAAACGACTTATGAGGTCACCATAATCAAATGGCTCAGTACATGCATACTGCAATATGACACTGGTCACATTAATGTGGCAATGGGTTAACTAATGGCTCCCAGGATGACAACGTCAAAAAAAGAGTTCTTCAGCAAAAACAATAGAAACATATTTATACAGCTTCCCTGTATTGTCAGGGGGCAAACCAGTGGCTGTTACATAAACGTATAGTTGATTCGCTCATTAAACTTTACAGAAGCCCAATGGTTCCACCAGTTTCGCCAGGGTCGTAACATAGTGCGTGGCAGACAATGACCGGTATTGTGTAAATGAGGAAAGCATAGAAAGGTTTATGTGGGCGGCACTTGCACTGCGGTTTTACAATGAGATACGTACTGCAGTATCTGTGAAGAAAGTTGTCCAATCCATAAAATTACAGGGTACGATTTCCTTGGTTGTTATCATCAGTGTAGAATGCCTGTAAATGAGACTGTCTGGGGGGAAATTGTCCTCATTTAAACTATATACTCCAAGCATTATTGGGTTTTTCAAACTCAAGGATTTAACATTTTCCTTCCTGCACTAATTTTTAACATCAAGCATGTTTTTTTCAATATACCAGTATCAGCGGGTTTTTTTACAGTTGCGATGGAACCTCGGATATTTATACAGCAAGTAGTTGTACAACTTTGTAACAAATAACTGGTTTCTAAACGTAGATACCCAAGAGAAAGAGTTTCCGAATGTTTCACATTATACGCTTTATGTTAGATATATGTACTGTTACAGTGGTGCACGCGCTATCGAATTGTGACTCGCCAATAGCTATGTGTATGAGGCGCTTGATTCTATTAGAGATCCTATAAATGAAAACATTGATGACGTCTTGCAGACTTAACCAGTGAACGCTTGTGAGTCTTTACATGTGCTATGCAAACATATGAGCGCCACTGATTGACTTGGTTCGTTTAGAAGGTTTCGGTATATGGTCTATTGTGTCAGTGGATTTTAATACCCCCAGGGAATTCTAATTCTGCCTTCTGTATTTATCGACTATTGTCAAACCCAGGACTTGGTTTCTCATCACGTATTCTTGGATACAAATGACACTTGATCCTTTCCATGTTAGGAGAAACACTAACCATGTCTTGTACATTGACCTAACTTGCGCCTATCCCAAAGAGGATTGTTTGGTGTACTATGGCATTAACGAAATCAAAACCTTTGATATGGATGATCAATATTCTGTTTGTAAGTTTAAGTATATCTCGCAATTTCAACTTCTTATGATATCAACCGTCACTGCGAATCTTAAAATTTGTTAAATACGTCACCGTAAATGTGATAAGGTTTGTTCCATATTCCGCGGATTTTATAAAAATCGTAATTAAGAAATTTTTGCAGCTTATGTTCTTATTATTATTGTTCTATCTCGTGAGAAACAAATATTTCACTAGATCTGGATAAGAGACAGAGGAATTATATATTGCCTTCGAAATCTGAAAGTGATTTATTTTTAACTTTTGGACGATAGGGCCTTTGGTCTAGTGGGCGTTCGGACCATTAGAACTTTCGAATTTGAGGCGTTAGACATATTGAGCCTTTAGAAAAGTGGGCGGACACCATGGAGAAATACCATACAAACATAATGAAAAGTATGTCTGATTGTTCACATGATTGAAGGTGTCTTTAGTGTAATTGGAAATATGATTGCTAGGTAGTAGGTACATATATGTGTGTATATAAATCATATCACACATACATCCTGCATTGACGGTAATGAGCAAGGCGTAACACATTATTAGAAGACAAAACGATGATGCAGGAAACAGCGTCTGGATCGGCCTAGCAACATGTTATTACTTTTGCCATTTGACAGGAAGTGACGTTTAAGAAGCGAGGCAGATGGTCATAATACCTTTTTGAGATTTACCAACAGTCTTTGTGCCGTACTAATATATATATAATGATGCACTTATTGAGACCATACGCGATACGTCGTTGTTTTGTGGTTAGGTGCAACATGCCCAGACATAACAGTCGTTATGTTAAATGGAATATTGGTTAAAGGGCATACAGGGCTTAGACAGATGAAAACTGTTTTCATTTCTATGACTGAGTGTTATATGATGAACACGGAATGGAAGAAAAGTTTGAGCCAGTGCATTTCGATAAAAAATAATCTTGGCCTAAGTTTAAAAAAAAAATACTCAAACGACTTTACCATTTAAATAAAAGAAATTATAGCTTTACTCAAAGAATTCTTGATGTTCGGAACAGTTTCCCTCTACAATTTATACAATCCCACACGGCAGTTAAATTTTGGGAAACCATAAAGAACTTGATTTGAAGTATGAACAAATTGTATTTTTACGGACACAAAGACAGAAATGTCTATGTCCACTAATATCCTATCCAATCCTATTAAGGATCCTTGTAGAACTTCACTGCCGTTTTTCCTAAAGACAATATCCTCCCCTTACTTCCGTTTGTATATAACTGTTGTATATTTAGGCTATAATACTCTTCCTTTGACCAGGTAGCTCAATCGTTTACGGCTAAAGTCCAGGGTTCGAATCCTGGTCTAGCCCCGCTAATGATTGTTTACTCTTTTGGTGAATATATTTTGTTTATTTCATATTCATTGTTTTTCATAAAAGTACCGCAAGGTATGGTTTTCTTTTCAGAAATGATTTATAAGGGCTATAGTCATGCCGGAAAATCCTGTTTCCAATATTGCAATACATTTTTTAGCAGTGGTACATGGATCCTTAAATAAAGAGATTCGGTGATGAATAGTGAAATGAGCAGAAGGAAATGTATTTAGGGGATAGGTAACGTAAAAAGAACATTATATCCTCTTTGAATTATGTATAATATAACATGAATGATTCAAGAAACATAAAACCATACGTACGAGATGTCACTTCATTGTAACAAAACAAAGATGTGTCTTCAGCGCTTTTTGTATTGGCTTAAATATAGCTAATCAGGAAATGGATAACGACGGTCCTGGACGGGAAACTTGCACTTTTCATACCCTGTCGTCTGTTAACCTGTTATACATATACATTGTAAATTACCTATGGTATTTATTAAACGTCAAAATTTACTATGTGCCCACCCGACAATCGATTTCAAGAAAACTCGCTATCGGTTGACAGTCAAACTCACAATACATATCCATAGATTGGGGTGGGACTATAGAGATATTTGGAGGTCGCCATCATGATCTCATTTGGAAATGTGCTGATTTGTGTGATGTGAATGGTTTTGACAATGCTCATGTATGTAACTTGATGAGTATACTCGGCAACACTATGTATTTCCTCTTAGTTAGGTAATGTGAAGGGAATGCCTGACAAACCGTAACAATGTGTCATCACACCGGGAAATGTTTTCCCCGATCTTAATATATATCTTAAGAACTTGAATAAAACAAAATGTCAAGTATAACGTTTTGAGAATATAAATGATTAAGACCAGTAATGTGGGATTCCACATTAGAGAAAGCGTGACAACTGCCAACAATAATATAGTGACTGTAATGCCAAAAAAACGTAATTCTAATCAAAAATCGATAAAAATGGACAAAATATAAACAATAGAAAGAGGTACGCAGAGAATAAGACCAGATTGTTCGGAAAGTCTTGCCATACAAAAATGTGTGAAAAGGAAGTAATGTCACGTCCTCATAGCGAGAAATTGGGTTATTGACAATGAAATAACGGGACACACTTAATAGCATTGTCAAAACCATTCACACCACACAAGTCAGCACATTTCAAAACGAGGTCATGATGGCGACCACTAAACCTCTCTATTGTCTTACTAGAATCGATTGAAAGCATGTACTACAAGTTTGACTGTCAGCAGCCGACATCTATCATGGAAATTATGACATTCGGAGCAAGCCCTGGAATACCGAATCAGCTGATACATCTAAACACTGTAGTTTGGGGAAGCAGGGATGTTACTTTCAAGAAAGGGAAATCGAAATGCGTTCCGCTTATTGCACAGCTTAGAAGCAAGCTGCCATTGTTGCTCATGTTGTAAGGGAAAATGGAGGTAAGCGGCTGAAATGGAAGATTCTGTAGTGCAATTGATTTCAAATTCAAGGAGCTAGGCCTAGAACGATCCAGGTGGTCATACGTATTTGAATAATGGTGATATATATAAACTTTGACGGATTTTTTATATGGATAATACTGATGATAATGAGATCAATACTCTTGTTGAAAATTTGACTTTCATCAATTTTTGAGTTACCGGATAGTCGCAACTACCTGTATCCGTATGAACAGCACGTCCTTAAATGACCTTAGCTGTTGACAGGACGTCAAACACTACACAACCAACCAACCAACCGTAAGACCAGCACGTCCTTAAATGATCTTAGCTGTTGACAGGACGTCAAACACTACACAACCAACCAACCAACCGTGTGAACAGTCGAATGTTTGCAACATCATCAATAATTGTATTAAGTCTCCAAGCTTGTTTCTAAATGTTGTCAAGAATGATTTAGTAGAATTTCGTTATAATGTTCGTAATACAGAGAAAGGAAATGAATACAGAAAGCATATGACATCGCCTCACGGGTTTGAACTGTAATTAGATAAGCTCGCTGTGAGGATTTAATGGACTGCTTTGATTTTTAAGTACAAACCATTTGTATTGCTAACATTTAATGCTCTTTCTTAACATGTTCTTTATTTGTTTCAAGGTCATCTAGGACATATCCTATATTCCTAGTGGCATTCGTAAGAGTAAAGCAATGTGTAAGCATGGAAATTACAATGTATATCAATATATGTTCTTAATAAATCTGCCCGAGATATTTAAGTTCATGATCAAGTAACAGTATAAAATATAAGTGGCTGACACCAACGGAGTAATGATTGGCATCAATTAACGTATTTGAGATTGACATCTATGCATAAGAGATTGACAGCAGTGTATAAGTGATTGACACCAACCTATAGATAATTAACATCAATGTATAAATATTGACAACAAAGTATAGATGACTGACGTCAGCTTATAATGGATTGACAATTCATTATTGACATTAACGTGTAAGTGATTTACATCACTGGATAGGTGGCTGACAAAAACGTATCTCACACATTATCGGCAGAATAAACATAAATTTGATTGATAGGGAAAACATTAATGTGATTAACAGCATACACATTAATGTGATTGACAGCATACACATTAATGTGATTGACAGCATACACATTTGATTGATAGCATAAACATAAATGTTATTGACAACATAAACATAAATCTGATTGACAGCATTAACATGAATTTGATTGACAGCATTCACAAAAATGATTGACATTATAAGCACATTAATGTTGACAGTATAAAATCGATATTTCTAGAAACGGGTTCAGCAATCAAAAGATATATTACAAGAAAGATTGCTACGGTATACATGTGTAATGAGTGTCCCCGAGTGAAGTGGGGGAGGGGCTGTATTTCCGGAACCTCAAATAGATCAAGCACTACATCAAACGATCTTAAGCTCCCTGACATTCCAGTCGAGTAGAGCATATTGACGTTTTAATACCCAACGAAGATTTTTCATGGCCATTTAATGTGAAAATGTGATCTTCAGCGCCACACGTCGTTATTGCATGTAACTAGATCTTACTGAAGTAGCATCGAATGGCAGAGGCATTCTTGTTATGACATGTGTAAGTCTTCATCGACGCTTGTACAAATAATTTGATTATTTCTGTCATTTTCCCAATAGAGTGATAACTAAATGACGAGGGGAGCCAGTCGATTGATGTGGAATATTTGGTGACGTATAATCAGAGGCAATAGAACACATCATCGGATACAAACACGTTGATGTCGTGCATCAGTCTGAATTAGCGAGGTTTCATTGTACGAGGGGTTTTGCCTTACAATGAACAGAAAGTCTAAATTGATGAGATTTCATTGTGGAAGGTTTTTTTCTGTAATGGCCAATAGAGGTTTCATTGTATAATGGTTTCACCAAACAGAAAATTCGTTTTAAGGTTTTATCATACAGCAAACAAAAAAACAAGTTTTGGCTAGGTTTCTTTGCATAACAGTTTAATTTTCCCAAAAAAGTTTAACTTGATGAGTTTATACTGTAAAATGGGTTGGTCGTACTAAATGAAGTTTGGAAATGCCTATTCGGTTTTAGAAACACTGCCTATAACGTAAGAAAAATATTCATTATTCTGATGAAAAGTCTATATATATTGTTTCAAACCATTGCCTATTCTGTCATAAAAGTCTGGTCCTATTCTGATTTAAAACAAATGTCTATTCTGTGTTATAATGTTGCATAGCTCGTTATATATCCATTGACTATTCTGTTATAATAGCAATGCCTATTCCGTTATAAAGGCAATGCCCATTCTGCGATAAATACACTTTCCATTCTGCTACAAAGTTCTATATTTAGTTTTAGATTTTATTTCTATGTTTAACACAATAAAAGTGAGGTTTTTATGACGGGAAAGGAATGCATTATGTTCACGATGTCAGTGAAACCTTAAGCAAATGTAAGATGTTAATAAGCCGCCTAAAAGTGAAGTGTTTACGACTTAGTACATAAGGATACCTCCCTGTGATACCTATTATATTAACTTGTATACGATACATGTTGTCAAAATCTGAGATATTTTATAGGCTACCGTCTGTCGCCTAAGTTTGTCTTTATTTTAATCAATAAAATGTTACTGAGACGAACAAAACTAGCATTGAAATAGAAAGTACATATAAAAGCAATAATATGAAAGCAAAACAGATACTTACTTCATTTTTGGAGATATTGAATTTATAATCATTTATCTCTAAAGCAAGATAACTTTTAATGTGTGCACATATATATAACGCTTCTCTAAACTTCACACCATCATCCTTTATACTACAACACGTTTTAGTATCCTATAACAACAGTTTCTTTTCTCTGTAAGTTTTTAAGGTGTGATGCAAGGCTTGGCGACAAATAATGTTTGTTTGTGTCTTTTCTCGACGTTGAAAACAATGTAACGCATATCCATTTTAAGCATTTAACACTCTCAGCGTGATTATGTTACACTAAAAATTGCCGATAGCAGTATAACAAAAGATGTCGAGGCAGAATAACCAGATAATGCCATTCTGGACTGATGTATAATCTAAGCCTTGGAGTGGTGTAACATATTGGAAAACCTTGTTGTTTTGTTAGCTCTACCGTAAAGGAAGTATGTGCGAGTTTACTTTCATTTTTTGTATATATTTAAAATTACAATACATTGTCGATTGGAAACCAAAGTTAATGGAAAGACTTGACACTTCGTCTGAGATTAACTCTGCGAGCTATTGTAAGCATCGGCGTCAAGGTAACGCCTTGCTTGATGTTCCATTGTGACGTTTTTAGACGTTCGTGCTTTGTGGTGTTAATTTGAGGTGTAGAAGACGGACGAATTGAGCGTGCTAATGCGCCACGTGCATCTGGAATGGTTTCACATGCATTTAGTTGTGAGGTATATGGCACTACATCTCCAGGATAATTAACAACAAAGCAGTATAAACTATGGTAATAGACGCTTCAACACCAAAAATACGATGGTAAATATCTACTTAATTCCCTTTACGTGTGAAAGGAATGTGAGATCCTGTGAGAAGGTTAGAACTAATTTAGGTGTGTCTGTTGCATGTTCGTCAGCGAGACATGTCTACCTTGTTACCTCTTATACCGGAGCTATTGAAGGTTTCAACGTTTGCTAGCGAGTAAATAGTTAGAAAACCGGAGAATTTAGCTGCTTTCAATTATCGCTGTTAATTTGTTTTTGTTTATTTATGGAGCAACATTGCACACAAAAACAATGAAATATAATTCCATAAAGAGTTCATGCTAAATCATAGTAAATAATTTTACAAAAAAGAACAATTTACAGCAAATATGCAACAATCGAGTTATTACCCGACTGCAATGATCGTAATGGGCCATAAAGGGAACAGCAAGTATAGACACTGAGGAGCATTCGGTAATTGTTTGGTGTGTGCACGTCAAATTTGTGTACTGCAGCCTGTATCATTTACGTAACGAATGAAATGGAATGATCACTGGTGTGATTTACTCAATCTTTCTAGTGCGGGTTGGTAGACGTGCTACAGTGCTGTGAAGCTGCAGTAGACGGCTACGTAATGGAAATAGTTAGTGTATCAGATATATCACAATGCCTGACATTGTCCTCGTTCACACTAGAGATAACAAGCAAATGTACCAAAGTCTTTCTGTAGCTAAAACAATCAAATACGTTCAATTATTTTCGAATTGCTATAAACATGATTTTTCAATAGTATCTACCTGTATTTCAGCGTACAGTGACCTAGCACCGGTTCCCTAGATTCTTGACAGCTGAGTCTGCCTTAAAAGCTTTTGCACCAATCTTTAGCTGGATAACCTGTGTATGCAGACATTCGGAAAAAAGACGATTAGTTCTGTCTTTTCGCGATAAAACTAAAGCCTGTTGCCGTTCACGCAGGTACTGATTGATGTCTGTTAGACAAGCTTCCAGACGTTCTGATATGGTGTCTCAGCTGTCTTTTGGTTTGATAAGCAGTTGGATGTGTGTGTCATTAACGTAACAATGATCGACAAATCTCCCCAACCGGTTTGGAATACATTGGCACCTGAATAATACTGAAATGTAGGATTTTCTTCTCTGAAGAAGTAGATAATCTGGCAACGCATTGTCATGTTTTCTCAGATAGGATTGCTTATTTATGATAAATAAATGCTTTTGTAACTTACTGCGTTATAGCAGCGTAAATTATTGCTTTTAGTTTGGGCAATTATATCACAAAATATTGAAATATTATTGAAGGGACACAGTCATAATTTATCACAACACTTTTTATAGTGGAAACACACAACCCTGCTTGTCTGGTTACAAGTTCAAATTCAAAAGTTCCCATCCTTTATTTAAGACTGGCAAATTATGCATGTTTTGTGTATGATATCTGTTTCGTTATTCCTTTAAATCTTATTGAATTCATTAACAAGATTCTACCGTTTTAACAGTATATAGCTTCTGCTTAAGTAAAATCTATTAATAACACTCATTTTATGACTTTTGTTCCTACTTATGTACAACTTTTTTAATCCTACATGTACATGTGCATAGCCTCAATGGTCATTCCGTTATTATGGATGAATAAACAGCGACATTTGTCTAATCCTAACATCATTTTAACCAATAAGTCCGTACAGAATGTATAGCTTAATCGATTAGACAGGTTCAATATACATTAAGGATTGAATCGGAAAGGAGGGATGCCAATTTGGGCCTTCTGGTGGCTATCACCGATAAGTTTGTTTTTTTGTATATACATACCTTAGTGTTACGCAGTACACCAAAATTATGAAGAAGCTTTAAAACATAACATGTAGTTTTGTAAAAAAAAAAACGTCCATTTGTGATTTTGGTCCCCCACTTTACCCCCTCATATCTTGGAATGGTCTCCAAGCTGACCTTAAATTCATGTCATATCATGATGGCATAAACCCAAGGTATGTATATACAAAAAATGAAACTTATCGCTGATAGCCCCCAAATTGGCACCCCTCCTTTACCATGTACATGCGGAAGAAAAGGTGCTGCATTCCATATCATTCAAAAATCCGTCAATGTATCTTAAAATCATCGAAAAATAAAGAT
>JAUMHH010004305.1:0-11414 GCA_032359455.1 Chlamys rubida
TATACCAATCAGGTACATCATAGGTCCCAATATACCAATCAGGTACATCATAGGTCCCAATATACCAATCAGGTACAGCATATGTCCCAACATACCAATCATGTACATCCTAGGTCCAGTCCCAACACACAGAGCAGGTACGTCATAGGTCCAAACATACCAATCAGGTACATCATAGGTACCAACATACAAACCAGGAACGTCATAGGTCCAAACATACCAATCAGGTACATCATAGGTCCCAATATACCAACCAGGTACCTCAAAGGTCACTAAACACACTAACAGGGTACTTATTAGATCTAAATACACAAGCAAGGTACGTATATAAGGTACATATACTAACACACACATCAGTTACGTTATACGATTCTCCCACACACAGATACTGTAAAAGGTTTTAATACCTGTTCCCGATACACTTGAATTATTTAAAAAACAAAACTGATTTCAAATAAAATAAAACTATCAGGTATATGATGGTCAGTCATGCCCTACACAAATCTGAAAATTTCACTTCGCCCACTCACAGCCAAGGCACATAATACACCTTTTCCCGGCCATCTACATACGTTAAATGGTAAACATTATTTTTACCCCCTTCCATTTGTATGTTTCACATATTGTAACCGTATAGTTACACTAATCAGAACGTGATATATACGACCATTGTCTTCAGCGGTAACGTACCAGTGGCTGAGGCGGAGGACGGGATCGTACGTTCGGCCCGATCTGACCCCCTACATCTTTATCTCGCGGAATGGTAAGCTGTATTTCTCGGTCGTTTCGATAAACGACGAGGATGACTATTTTTGTATCGTGGAACTGACGTCTAACAATGGAGCCGCCATCGGAACCAACCAACCGCCGAGCCGAACCAGCCTCCCTATACAGCTTATCGTCACACAACAAGGTAAAACCACGCCCCTTGGTTTAAAGCCACGCCCCATACAGACCACACCCAATAAGGCCACGCTCTATGCAGATAACTTCCAAAAACGACATGTCTCGTAATATTAAGTGAAAAACTAACAAGGTAATAACAAGCGTCAAAAAGACGTAAGTACGAGAATGTTATCAGCAGCAACCATTAGGATAAAGACAGTTTAAACCAATTAGATCAGGTTTCGTGTCAACAAAAGAAATAAGGTTCAGAGTGAATTAATCAGATAAAGACAAACCTTAACTTTTAACAGTACCAATACGATAGGGTTTTACGTCAACCAATAAGATAAGGTTTTACGTCAACCAATACGATAGGGTTTTACGTCAACCAATACGTTAAGGTTTTGCGTCAAGCAATAAGAACAGGTTTTACGTCAACCAATACGATATGGTTTTACGTCAACCAATACGATAGGGTTTTACGTCAACCAATACGATAGGATTTTACGTCAACCAATACGATAGGGTTTTACGTCAACCAATAAGAAAAGGTTTTACGTCAACCAATAGGATAGGGTTTTACGTCAACCAATACGATAGGATTTTACGTCAACCAATAAGAAAGGGTTTTACGTCAACCAATACGATAGGGTTTTACGTCAACCAATACGATAGGGTTTTACGTCAACCAATACGATAGGGTTTTACGTCAACCAATACGTTAGGGTTATACGTCAACCAATAAGATATGGTTTTACGTCAACCAATACGATAAGGTATTGCGTCAACCAATACGATAGGCTTTTGCGTCAACCAATACGATAGGGTTTTACGTCAACCAATACGATAGGGTTTTACGTCAACCAATGCGATAGGGTTTTACGTCAACCAATACGATAGGGTTTTACGTCAACCAATAATATAGGGTTTTACGTCAACCAATACGTTAAGGTTTTACGTCAACCAATACGATAAGGTTTTACGTCAACCAATCAGAACAGGTTTTGTGTCAACCAATACGATAAGGTTTTACATCAACCAATCAGAACAGGTTTTGCGTCAACCAATACGATAGGGATTTACGTCAACCAATACGATAGGGTTTTACGTCAACCAATACGATAAGGTTTTACGTAAACCAATAAGATAATATTTTACGTTAACCAATAAGATAATATTTTACGTCAACCAATAAGATAGGGTTTTACGTCAACCAATACGATAAGGTTTTGCGTCAAGTAATAAGATAAGGTTTTACGTCAAGTAATAAGAAAATAAATAACCAATAATTCAAGTTTCGCACAAACCAAAAGGATAAAGACCAGCCTTAACAAATAGGGTAGAGATTAGCAATAATAAATAATGTAAACAGAAATGTAGACAGACACTGAACAAGTTTATTGTGTTTGTGCTGTATGGGGTAGACATGCTCTACAACAATGTATAGCTCTCTTTCTGTCTCTTTGCCTGCATTACTTCTGTAGTGGAGACCCTTTGGGGGCCTGAGATACATAACGACTTCCCGGCCGTGTATCCACTTCGACCAGTCAGAGGACAGAATGTCTACCTTGAATGCTTAGCCTATGGCAGGTGAGTATTTGGCATAAACAAAACATCTTGTTTAATATTAATATTGGCAAGCATGTGAAAATATCACTACATTTATAAGGTGGGACTGTCATATATAAATATGTGCTCATAAGAAATATAGGAGTGTATCGTTTGACAAAGTGGACTTCTCGTTTAGAAAGTTCCGAACGGAATCTTATTTGTCAAGTTTTAGTCATTTTTTCTAAAACCGAAGGAATAATGTCTAAATAAATATCCCCCCCCCCGCCCCCCTCCTCTAAAATCCGATTGTACCTTGGGCCTGACACTCCCAATGTGGGACGTTAATTAAAGTTATATATGGGTATTGTCTTGGTACGTTTGAACTCATATGAGTTGCATTTAAACAAATGCCCATAAAGCAGGGAATATGTATTCCAAGTGGGTAATATGAGGAAATCATTATATTTACTTTTGCAATTTGACGAATAATGTAAGCATAGGTAAACTTTGATAGTAGTACACGAGATATCGGTGCCTTTTCTTTAAGCATGCCAATCGAATACTCCTGGAGTCGGGAGATCCTGCCCATGCCGAGGACGGTCAGATTTCTAGATCACAACCGGGTCCTGCTGATAGAGGGCGCGCAGATCGAGGACGGTGGGACTTACACTTGTCACGCTACCCGGGGGTTCGGCTCCAGAGTGGAGAAATCGTTTAGGTTTCAAATAGAAGGTTTGTAATATAAACAGCCTAGTTTAAGTATTTGTTTGGGTAATATTTAACTGATCGTAAATCTTAAAATCATTTCTGGGTGAGTTTTGGCTCTCGGCGTTTCCATCGAGAGCCTATAGCAATACTTGGCATGAAAACTTGAACGAACTTTGTGGTTACTTAACAAGCAAAATTGTTAGGTTCAAAGGTTTGTGCAATAGCCAAGATACAGCGATGCTTGTGACGTAGATAAAATTACTATTTGAAGAATACGTATTCAATTGCTAACGTAATTTGACTGACTGAAAACTGCTATATATTTTGTAAAATGTCTTATATATATTGATGTTGGTGAAACCCTGGACAAACCAGGTTATGGCGAAATATTTAAAGGAATTGTATTAAATAATATGGTGTGTGCAAGAGGGCACCAATCAAGCCACTTACCACGCTCGACGATTCGATTCCCTGGGTTTATAAAGAGTCGCGGGAAAAAAAACTAGCTTGTCAGTCAGGCAGGAATGTCCTTCATATTTGTTGGTCGCTACAATCCCATGTATTGCCATTTGATAACGACATACGTCACCTGATGTCAATGATTTCACGAATACCTCACGACCGTCTGAAAATCTTTTTTTTCTGAGGGCAAATTACAATCATTGGAAACCTCCATTGCTTGACACCTGCTACTCATGACAAATAATCTGCTTATATTATTTTTCAGCTAAGCCATTCTTCAGTTACCCACTTAGCGACCGACACGTAGATATCGGGAGCCAGCTGACCTGGAGGTGTGAAGCAAAGGCATACCCCGCGCCAACCTACACTTGGTATAAAAACGGAGTCAAGCTTTCAAACGTCCCAGGGGAGATAAATATCGTGAAAAACGTAATGCTAATTAACAACCTCGACCCTGAGAAACACAACGGGATGTACCAGTGTTCGGCGACCAATGTTTACGGGGAGGTGTTCACGGAGGGACAACTACGAGTGCTTGGTAAGAAGGGGATGTAGACTAGGGTACATTCAAAAGATCGCAGAAAATTGAAACAGCATGTAACTGGATATATTGTTTCTCACAAAGAACTTTTATATCACTCGATACAAGATATTTAGTTCATGCAGAACTAACACACATGTTACCATAAACAGTCACATTGAAAAGTATTCAGCTGTGGAAGGCTTTCGTTGCTAATACTCTAAGTTTTTTAGTCTTTATTCGTTAGTTCATATTTTACACGCAAACCGTCTGTGATGTTCTTGAATGCGTATGAATGTGTTCAAGAAGGACAATCTGGTATTGGTTTTGAGTAATACGAATCATAATATTGCCTAGAAACACGCTTACCGGGATTTTATATTTTTATTCAGCATTCCCACCTACTTTCGTCAAAAGACCATTAGAAGAACGCATGTTTGCAGCGATAGGCGGAAATGCAAGTATAATATGTGATCCGGAGGCGGCACCTTTTCCGACTTTTACATGGCGTAGGAATGGAGCGGACCTCGGTCTGAGCCATGGCGACATGACGTCACGGATTCGTATGCTGCAGAATGGTAACCTGTTTATACAAAATGTCGCACAAGGTGACGCCGGTCTTTATCTATGTTCGGCCGAAAATACCTACGGTTCTGCATCCAGCTCAGGGACACTCTATGTCACATGTAAGTTGGTGCAACTAAAATATGGTATACATCTATGTCCTCAAATTTTACGTCAATTCATCCTACCATGAATGAATGTATGGATGTTGATGTCATTAGACACCCTCGCGTGGTAGAAAACTATATTTTGTGGAAAGAATCTTAACTATATTCTTTGGGGAAAAAAAACAACAATTATATTTCCCTGTTTTAAAGAACCAGTTTAGTATGGATAACGTCCATATTTTTCAAGCAGTGTAATATCAATCAAAAACTGTCTAATTTCAGATCATTTGTTAATAACCAGAAACTGGAAAATCAAGAAACCTGTTTTATTTGACTTTCCATTATAATCCGCTCTACATTGTATGTACTACATGTATCATGTAAGCTGAGCTGGTGTTCCTCTCTGGCAACCCAAACACGTAAATCCTTTTTGGACCATTCCTATGTGTTATTTTTAATCAGATTCGTCAGTTTTGAAATATTTTTACTTGATACTCAAACAATGTATGTATTAAAGTGTCGCAACGTTTCAAGACCGACTATGTTTTCTCCTTTGTTATTCAGTTCTACAGGTTTCACTGCAGATCCTTCATTGTCCCCCTTCTAAATTGTAACACTCTTTCTGATTTGATAACTTGCCGGGGTCTATATTTCTATAGACCCCGCGCTCTGCCGGGGTCTCGAAAACCACGTGCGAGGGGCGGTAGCTCAAACTAGAATATCTCTTCATAAAAACAAAGATGGCGTCCGAAACACACAAGCGTTCGAGGTTTGCCAATCATTCACAGGATGAAATAGCCTACAAGGAATCTAAAACGACAGCAAATTCAACGAAACAGGCAACGAGCGGTCCGCTAGGGTGCTAATTACAAATGTGGTTGTGTATTGTCCGAAATATTGCCGAAAATGTGTCCGGAAGGAGTCATTTTGGTAGCAAATAAAACTCACATCGTGACTGATAATTTTGCAGAAAAAAGTAAAAAAATATTTTCAGGGTGACCAATTCGTTATATCTGGGTTAGGAAAGGTCTACGGGCTCATAGACCCCTTTGGTCTTTAAAGAGCAGACGAGGTTTATGAGCCCGTAGACCCCTCCTAACCCAGCGACAACTAATATTGTTGTACTTTGCTAAATTTCTCCCTACATACCTGTCACTTATATTACACCTGTATTCCACAGCTAGTACAGTTATCAACGTATTGCCCCAGCCAACGTCTGTGTACGTCAACAACACGGCGTTCCTAGCGTGCAGCGCCTCTGTGTCCGAGGCGATTGAGTTTATCCAGACCTGGAACTTTAATAAAGAGCCTATTGATTTCGACAACGATCTGCACTATGCATTGGTATATATGTCTCCCATACAAATGTAATCATACGAGGATTGAAACCTTTAATGTTTCCAGACGAAAAGCCATTGTCATTAGGAATTCCAACTGTATTAAAGGCATATATCAACAGATTTTAACCATACAATTGCTATCTTATATAATTAATGAGCGTTTTGTTTCATTCAATGAAAACAAAATATTGCAAACTGAAAACTAATGTAATATATTGTATTGATTGAACACTTCAGCACCAATATTTCCGAGACTATTACAGTTTCGTACTTACACTGTTAAATATTTTTTAAGTAATATTCATGTCTTGGTATGTCATTGGCTAATAGAGACAAGTATACATAGGACCATCATTTCCATATTAAAATAGATAAAATAAAACATGTGTAATTGTTTTAACTGCTGCTATAGGGAGCATCGCAAAACATCCAAGGTCTTTACATACGGCTCGCCAAGTTCAAGCACTCGGGGGACTATGAATGCGTCGTCATGACAACAATGGACAGGTCAAGTGCAAGCGCTCGTCTGACTGTTTCAGGTAATAAATTAATCAATGTTTAGAAACTTAACATTAGAGCGAAAGATATGCATATTATCATTATTGAATCTTTAAAATAAGTTTAAATAAAAAGTGTAATCGGTCTGACATAATGACTTTTTCTTTGTTTTTAGGCCCGCCTGGGCCTCCTGCTGGAGTGTATGCCGACACAACAACCATCACGACGAATGCCATGCGCATTAAGTGGAGTGTGGGTGCCCTGAATGGCCTTCCTGTGGACTTCTACATGGTAGAGGCTAGGACGGAGCTGGGACACACATGGACCATTGTAGTACCATGTACGTACACGCAGTCATCATCGATACTCCAGAGGTTACGCTCACGTTCGCTCTCTACACTCTCGGAAATATGTCATAGCAAAATTGAAGGCTAGCTATTTGATCGGTCTCAGATAAAAAAAAAACACTCACTAGGCTGATACCTGTGCTTTGAAGATTACAGAGGAGCAACACCCGATTTCAAAACCCGTTAATTTTACCGTTACGCGAACGCGATATTATCTTAATGTACATCACAAGATCCAGTAAGTCTTTTTGTCTCATCCACAAGGTGGCGCACACGAAACCTTCAATTTTGCTATGACCTAATATAAACGTGGGGTGCGGGGAGCGAAAGTGGGCGTAACCCCCTTGGGTATCGAGGATGACGCACAGTGTAACTTTCTTTAAACTGTTTGTTACGAACAAATTATGAGTGTTTGCGTTATTTGAGTCTATAATATCCAATAATTCTATTTAAATGTCTCCTACAGAGCTTCAAACCGATGAGCAGGTAAACATGGCGTCCAATATCAAAGCTGCTGTCAACATATAACTTTGTCAGTAACGCGTTTTAAAAAAAGAAAATTCTAACGAAAAAATGGTAAATTTAAACTCACGAAAACGGACTGAATAGACAGTTTACATGTACCAGTTTAATACTATTCTATGTTTAGGTGCTCTGTCTTCGACAGATAAAATGCATCATTATTGTTGCTTTGCCGCTCTCGTAAATATACACTCTAGAACACGACTTTCTGATATTTCTCCTTTTCTGTAACGTTACAGTTATCGCCGACATTAACACGATTGTACCCGGGAGTAACAAACACATGATAGAGGTAACAGGTCTGAAGCCAGGCGTGGGATACATTTTCCGCGTGTCGGCAGCCAACTCCCTAGGGATCGGGGAACCAAGCAAGCCATCCGGTGAGCACCAGTTTTGAACTGTATTTACTCTAGTAGTGATTGCAACATTTTATGTTTAAAGACTAAAATACCAGCAAATGATGTAGCTCCCTAGTATTAACTGTCTTTAATTAAAAGACTTCTTTGGTGCTTTGGGAATTGAAATATCCGGTGGACAAATGCATTACTGTAGCCAAAGTAAAACGAAATCCACCAAGCGAAACATTATAATTCCAATTTATTTTCCCGAAATTTCCTTTAAATGTTAAAGTTTATTTCATGATATCGTTTATTTATAACACAAAATATATCTGTAGTATCCATAAGTGTTCAATCAAATGCATGCACGTTCGTACCTTGATGTATATTTTTTCTCTAGATATCTTTCAGACGCTTCAGGCCGCCCCGTCTGTAGCCCCAGCCAATGTAGGGGGTGGGGGAGGGAGTGTCGGGGACCTCACCCTCACTTGGTTGGTAAGTTTATAAATAGACGACAACTAGCTGTGGTTGTATATGCTCAAATGTAAGTTATGTATTCCGTTAAGTCTTCAGGCAAATAATCTGCAACAATTGAGTATATCAATACAATTTCATTATTCAACTCTTTGCCATTACTGTGTTGTTAATTGTATCCATATGCCTTAATGCTTAAGTTTGATAATTTGGAGATTTCGATATTGTATTTTCAAAAGATTAAAATGAAGGGTTAATATATACGATATGAATGTATATAGTATTTAAAATAAACCAAAAAAAAAAACCATAATAAAACGAATCTAGCTTATTGTTATTTTCAGCGTTGCTGAGCAATCTACGGTCAGTCACATTATAACACACTGCTTTTTTTTCTCAAAAAGCACCTGCACATTTTATGATTTAACAAGCCTCTTTATCAGTATGCATGATGTAGTTTGGATTAGATTTACTCAATTCTATTCCATATGATCCTTCTTTTTGTAATGAATCGATATCCTAACCAATCAAACAATCGCATTGCAGCCATTGGCTGATGAAGATTGGGGCGGAGCAGCGGTATCGTACACTGTATACTGGCGCGCCGCGGGGAGCACTAGTGATGCATCCTGGGTAAAGGTAGGCCAAACGTCAATCGGAGCCGTTCGGGAATTTCCGTCTTCTTGACTTCGAACAGACCCGATCAGTTTCCGATTGGGAATTATTCACGTGCAATTGTTCTTGTTTGTTTCTAGTGGTTCTTGACAACATTTTTTTCGTTGGTAATTTTATCTAATGGCTGATTAACGGAAATGTACCCATTTAGATATATATAACTTTTCATACTAAAATCGCCGAACTATATATACAACGTTGTATGAGCTGCTATGAAAAAACACTGAGGAAAAATTGAACGTTATCAAAGCAACAAGATACGAGATTTGTTTAATAATAATTTCGTTTGTTAAAATTCTGTAACATTAACTTTGTAGAACTATTTCTGCATGAAAGTCATGCCATTTTGTTACGGGTAACATGCGTCAACTGTTTACAAATGTGTACGTACCTGAAAGAAATCCTTAAAATTTAATTATATGTATATAAATTAGAAAAGAATATATCTCCGAGTTTGCTAAAGACTGATATTTTACAGGAGACACTGAACTCTCCAGATGTCGGCAAACACGTGCAAACCATTGGGCAAGAATATTATTATTCACCATATGAGGTCAAGGCTCAGGCACACAACGTGTTCGGCAAGGGTCCAAACTCCTCCATCGCTTTGGTCTACTCCGCCGAGGATTGTAAGTATATAGACATTTCACATTCCTGTCTAGTTTGTTATTGTAATTAATCAAATTTCGGCCATTTTTTCTGGAACTGTTTATCATTTTGCCTGCCAATGGTTCTTTTGATTTATAACGCAATATTAGACTCAAATGATCTAGAACACGTATGTCTTTGGTACTATCACTACACACACTGATGTGCAGGTACATTGTATACAACAACATAACATGCGCTTCCGATATGTAAAAATGTGCATTGTTTGTTAGCCTAAAACTTATATAAAACGCTTTGGTTCAGCGTAAGATAAACCAGAATAAAATTCTAAGACATGCTATTTCAATTTGGTTTTCATAAAACTCACAGAGGCTACAGTACATAAAAGTATAATTTAATGAGAATTATTTTGAGATGCTCTATGTTTGACGGTAACAATTGTCTTATCTATGCAGTATGTATAGCATGATTTGTTATGATTTTTAACAGAAATATTAAATTGTTTTCCCAAAGAAAAGGAATTGTAAGAATTAACATGAAGTAAATTCTTGATGTGATTGTCCAGTGCCAATAGCTGTAGCCACGAACATCCAGGCTTGGCGACACAATGCCACGGCCATCTTGGTGGTGTGGGACCCTATTCCAGATGAAAGGGAGATAATGCGGGGAAGATTACTCGGGTATCAGGTACGAGGAAAATGTCATGTGCTTAAACGAACGGCTGGTTAAAACCGTACAGATGTTTTCTTTTAATATATTTAAGGACATACTGGATCATATTGCTAATATTTTGTATGATTACGGGTGACGGGGGTGAGACAGGTTTTTTTTCTGTCGTGTTTTTTTATTGGAATTGTACGCCGTAGCTGCTTTGGTGAAAAGAAAACGTGCTCACAGTTGATTGTGTCGCACAACGGTCATTTGAGTGTCACCATTCTGAAATGTCACAATTTTCAATAATTTGTTAATGGGATAACCAAAGGTGCCTTTAAAGATCACTATTGGTACAAGGAATGAGTAGATAAAACGATAAAAATAGAAACATCCCCAGTGTTGTTATGGAGATAACACATACTTTCCGTAATGTGGCAAAATACGTTTATATTCATTGTAAGTGATAACTCTACAAATTCATTCTTTGATTCTGAAGACGGAGAAAATCGAGTTTCCATTAAAATCATTCCTTTTTTTTCATCAAAACAAGTCCACGTTGTACGGCGAACTATATTGAATCCAATCGTGTATTACATGTTATATTGAAGTAATTCAGATAATTTCTTGCTGTAAAACCTTACAACAGTTCTTGGTAACTGAAAACAAAAACATTTGGTAAAACAAATACAAACATTCAAAGACTGCAAGAGTCTAAATTACTCACTAAAGATAACATTTCCCCTTCCCTTTTGTTTTGAGATGCTATGAGTGTGGCCTTCAGATGTTACCTGCGTGTGTATTTACAGGTGAATTACTTCGAGAGGAACGACTCCAATCCCATCATCAACTCGATCAGCTGGAGGACCACCGATCCCCAGGGCCTCGTTATCGGACTAATGCCTTACGCGTGGTACACTTTCGACGTCCAGGTCCTCAACACGGCCGGGATGGGACAGATCAGTGAAAAGTTCCACCAGCGTACCTACCAAAACGGTCAGACATCGTTCTTTATCCACACATACATTCTAATAACTTGAAATAATTTTTAAAAACTACGGTCCAATTCCGTCTTTGCGTATTGCAAAGTTATCTTCTCTTGAGAGCAGGTATTGATTGTTACGTCATTGGTTTGTGAGAGTAACGTCATCAATTTTTGAGAA